>PVKS010006013.1:0-80971 GCA_004027875.1 Aplodontia rufa
TCTCTCTCTCTGTCCCTCTCTCTTAAAAAAAATACATGTGGTCATTTATATGTATAACATGGGGGATTCACAGAGGAGACATGAGTAGTGGGTGAAGGAGGGGAGATCCCGGACAAAGCTCTGTCATTATGTATGTATGTATGAATGTGTAGCAATGAATCCCTTCATTAAGTAAGACTATGTTGAACCAATAAAAAAGGGGGTCTGCAGAAATAGCTCAGTAGAAGAGTGCTTCATGCCCAAGGCCCTGGGTTCAATCCCCAGTGCCAAAAAGCAAAATGAAATGACATAAGCAATAACTATTGAATAGCATATAGTTCCCTGGACTATATAGAAAAATAAAATAAGGGAGGGAAAAAGAAATGACTGGAAAAGGAGCTAAGTTACAGAGACCCTGGAAACCTGTCTCTCAAGCCTATGCTTTTAGCCACTCCATGTTCTCAGTCTCTTTCCTCTTCCCTTCCATCCACCCACCCATTCGCCCTCCTATCCACCCACCCACCCATCCATCCCTCCATCCATCCATCCTTCTTTCTCTTTAGGTGGATAGTTGGGTTGAATTAGAAAACCTATGTTTCCTTCCAGCTCTTGAATTCTATGAGGTATAGTTTAACTTAGACTGGATTATGATTCTTCTTTGTAGGTCATCCATTTCAGGACTGTCATGGATTGAGGAGATAGTCCATGCCAAGATCTCCATTTTACTGGTGACATGAACTAACTTAATAAAGTACAACCATCCAGGGCTTCCCAGGATACTATTCATACTGTCTTGAACTCAGGATCCAAGGTAAGTGGTGAATTAGGACAATGATTCAATCAGGTAATGAGTAAGAGAGAGTAACAGCTTGGAATTACACTGTCACCTATTTGTACCTCACTGTGTACTAAGTGTTGGTGATGGCTCCTGCAATTCATAGGTCACTATAGGAAGGGTGTGGAGAGGCCGTATGATGGGCTTCTTGCCTCCTGATAACTAATGCCTGATTTGTTCCAGAAAGATTCCTCCCCTATTTTTTTTTAACCTCTCCAGGAATCTTGAAAACTTTATTTTTAAGTTTCTATCTCTTTCTGATTTTAGCAAGAGTTCCCTTTTATTAGGTAAGTTTTTTCCCCTCCTTCCTAAAAATAAATAACCATAGAACAGCATATAGCTCCATGAATCACACACAGCAAAAGAAGTTGGAGAAAACTTAAAGAACTAGACTACATGCTCATGGGAGGCATAAGACTAATGATCAAGAGGAGACTGGGTTTGAGGATTCAGAGCTGGAAGTAGCAGGCTCGGTCTCACCAACACAAACATCAGACTCATTCCCATCCCTTTCTTTTCAAACTCCGGAAACATGGCGTGGGTGAAGTTGAGTCACCTGCAGGGTGTGCCAAAGACAAGTCATTTCTTTGGACTTTTATAAGCAGCAAGCTCTGTTCTGTTTCCTCTCAGTGCTGAATTCGGTGAGCTCGTGGCTTCCAACCCTCTCTATATTTGCTCCCTTTGAGAAGGAAGGACTAAGGCCTGAAAGATAATACTATAATTATTAAACCAAGTCCCCAGCACTGAGCTTTCCATATTTTATGTCACTTTTTCATCCCAATAATCTTGAAAGGATGTTAGTATTTCCTGCATTTCACAGATGAGATTTCTGAGGTTCAGAAAGTTAAAGTGACATTGCCAGGGTACCTGACTGGTCTCTGATGGAGGTTGACTTTGGATCTAGATTCATACACTCTGTAGTCATTCACATGAGAAAAAGAGCATTCCTCCAGAGGTTCTGATTGAGATAGACTATATTCCTCCTGCTCAGCCACTAGTCTATGAGATTGAAGCTTCATATTCTCATAGTATGATCCTCTTTGCCCGCATGAGCAACTGAGGATCTAAAGAGGGAGGGGTACATCTCCATACTCGCACATCCTGTATTCTCTTCAACTGTCACCTCCAGCCCAAACCCAGAACATCAGCTAGGGCCTGCTCTCCTATGCTTTCACCTGCCTTTCCTTCCATGAAACAAACACCAATGTTTGCATACCTGCCCACCTCCAGGTTACAGGACCTGCCAGACCACAGACCACACTTCCTACTGTGGAAGGAAATAGGTAAGAGCTTCAGTGTAACATGGCACATAGGTCTGCCCCCACCCTGAAGTCAGAATGCAGAATTCCCTCTCTCTAAAAAGATTGAACAAGGGAGAGGGTGAGAGAGATAAAAAGAGAATCAATTTTATTTTATTGTTTTCATCTGGTTTTTGTTTTTCTTGACACTTAGTTGTGTAGCTGGTGCTGGAGTTCAAACCTGGCTCCTTGTGCATGCCAGGCAACTGTTGAGCCCCTGTTCCAGCGCCCTCACTGTGGCTTTTTAAATGAAACTGATGATCTTTACAAAGTTCCACCCAAAATCTTTAAAATTAACAGATCCCATTCTTACCTCCCACCCTACCAGTTCTAGCTCAATGAAGATCAATCCTATATGGATATAAGCGAATAGACCCAATTACCTCAGGTGGGTCTAGCATCACCTTTGGGAAAGCATATGTATGTCCTCACTGGGTCCCCTTGCTCCTCTTCAAAATGAGAATGACTTACTTTGGATTATTCTGTTCTTTTTTTTTTTAAGAGAGAAGGACAGTGAGAGAGAGAGAATCAAATTTTCTTGAGTTTTTCACAAGGTTTTGTTGCTCTGACACTTAGCTGTGTACGTGGGTGCTGGGGTTTGAACCCGTGTACTTGCGCAAGCCAGGCAAGCAACAAAACTGCTGAGCCACTGCTCCAGCCCTGGATTATTCTATTCTTGAATACCATTGTTTAAGGCTGTTCTTAAAGCAGAATATACTGTTTGAAGAACAAGGACATGAGGGTAACATAGTATCCCTTAAATAACAAGGAAAAGGAGTCTTTGAGACCAAGGGAACGAGGGAATGAGCGCGTCACTAGCACAAGGATGCAGATGGGCAGGTATAGGCTGTTTGTAACTCTGCTCTGTCTGGGAGCGAAGTTTCCTTTCCCAGGGGTGGGGACATAGCAGGTGGTTGTCCTGACTAATCAGTGCTGGGCAGCTTTATGTGGACGCTAGGGCTCCAGATTCCCTCCAAGTCTTTGTTGAGAGCTAGCCTCATGTTTCCCTATTGATCAAGACAATTAATGAACACGGAAGAAGCTGTCATTCCCCAGGTTGTGTCTTGAAGTTTACACACGAAGCAGCTCGAGCTAATCCAGTGTGTGGGCTTCCCTCCCTTTGGGAGTCTGTGATAAGACAGAGCTTGGCTAGTGTGGGAGTCCCCATCAGCTGAGACAGACCAGGTCCTCACCCACGGCTAGGAATGAGGCACCAGGCTTTGGGTGTGAGCACGTGTGAGAAGCATATATAGAAACCTCCACACCCGCACCCCACATACCATGGCAGGGTGGAGCCATCTGTTGTCCTTCCCTTAACCTTCTCATCATTTTCAGAAATTCTGAGTTTGACAGTGATGGTTCTTTAAGGATATGGGTCAGAAATGTTCAGCAGACCTGAAGGGCACCTTTCCAACAATAGTCCCTTTGTCTGCCTCTCACACCTGGACATGCTGAACTCCAGCCCCGTCATAGCCATAAGATGTCTTTCCTAAGGGAAGGCCGGGCTGGGTCATGTCTAGCCTCGTCTAATCACCGGGCTTGTACCCTCAGGTCCACATCACCGACTCATCTTGCCTTCTTTTAGCATTTGCTTAAATTGTATGTGCAGGAAGAAGTGTTTGGTTAAGAATGAGTTGTTATATAGCCACTTTCTGAAGATGAAATAAAAACTACAGCACAAACTCCATAGGGCTAAGTCTTTGTTAGTGACTATGGATCTTTTCTCAGCAGAGCATGGGAACCGAGAGCCCCAGGTCCTAGACTCAGATTTATAATGATAGGCAGGGTTGGATAGGAGATTTTCTTTTAAAGAGAGAGGTACAGTGAGAGAGAGAAAGAGAGAGAGAGAATCAATTTTATTTAGTTTTTCATGTGGCTTTCATTATTCTGACACTTCATTGTATAAGTAGTGCTGAGGTTTGAACCCATGTCCTCACGCATGCCGGGCAAGCACCGTAACCACTGAGCCACTACTCCAGCCCCAGATAGGAGCTTTTCTAAGATTCCTCTCAGCTTCAGTTTTCTATTCATTGTGTTGATTCTTCATCCTTCCAGTGGCAGTCATTTGAAAATTATCTGCAATAGCATGCAAGGTCTGAAACAGTTCGGCTGCATTTATAAAGCCTCTAGGCTGGGGCTTCCATCTCAGTGTTGACCAGTCCTCAACTCAGTCGTGTGTAGAGTGAGATAGAGCAAGAGAGCAGGAAGTATAGTAATTCCAGAGTCACGACCACAGCACAATTTATTAGTGACTTTATCAAGCCCACGGACAGGGACGCTCCAATGGAGGCGGAGGTGTGAGTGTGCGGCCGCTCATCCTGCCTTCTAAGACTGACAAGAGCTGTCCTGCTATCAGTGAACTAAGACGTTTAGTTACAGGGAGGGGTCCCGTGGTGGGACTGGCGATACTGAGAAGGCAGTGGGGAAAGAGATAACAAACCAGCTCCTCTGAGCTCCAACCTTGTCCAGAAAGCCTGACCTGAGAGGGGGATCCGGCGAGGTATGAGTCAGTCTCCATTTACTGCAGGAGAGGCCTACATTTCATAAGAACGCTTGCGTGCACACTGTAACTTCTCTTCCAAGTCACTTGCACATCCATTATCCCATTTGACTTTTCTGCTCAGGCTTGGCCCCCCCTCTCCATTGTAAGAAAATTTTTAACAAGAACAGAACTCTGAACAATGCCTTTTTGTGTTACATAAATAACATCAGTGATATGTATGTCTCTCTCTGTCTCTGTCTCTCTCACACACATGCGCGAGTGTACACACACCCACACACACCCACACCCCCACACACGCCTCCCTTCCCCATCCATTTCATCTTCAGAATGGTCTGTGCAGATGGTCAGTGCCACGACTGTGAATTAAACACACACTTGGACTTAAATCTCTCCTTCCTCTTCATGTCAAAGAGCAGAGAGCATCTCAGAGGAGCCTGCCACTGCCCTAGTGCTGAGGTGTGAGGCTCACAGGGCTCCGAAGCAGAGCCTTGGGTTAGTGAGGGTGGCGCTGGTGGCCTACTCCTTCAGCAGCCCCAGCTTCTTCAGAGCCTCCCTCCTATGTTCATCAGGGACACCCTTTGGGGTGATCTTGACACTGACACAGGGGGGTCGAGGAAGCTTCTCACGACTCTGTCCATGGTAGGACAGGCGTTTGGAGCTCTGGCTCTGCTCCAGATCAGCCAACTTGCCCACCTGGATCCCTTCAAAGTCCTTCCCGGTGCCCAAGGAGGCAGGGCGTGGCCGAGAATTACGCAAGATGCTGGGTGAGATCTTGTCCAAGTCGGAGCTCTTTCCCAGAGAAGTGCTGGTTTTGGGACTCAGGTCTTTCTCAGCTGAGAGGTAGCTGCTCAGCCCCACACCCGAACGCTCCAGAGTGTTGGACTTGAAGTTCATCTGCCTCAGGCCAGGGACGGCGCTCTCTTGGAGAGTCAGTCCTGAGTCTGGCTTTGGCTGAGGTAGAACACTCTTTGTCTTTGGGGCCTTAGGGATAAGGATTGGGGAGGATTTGGTAGCTGCAGGCTTTTCGAGAGGAGGTTCCCTGGCAGGAATCCAAACCTTGCCTGAAGAGGGCCCCTGAGCTAAAGCTGGCGCTGGAGGCTTCATAGAGGAAGGTCTCTGAGCTGGAACCTTCTCTGCAGCAGGAGCAACTGGATCTAGAGCTGGGGCTGGGGAAGGGCCGTGGCCCTGAGCCTGCTTGAGTCTGATGGAGCTGGTGGGCTTACTCAAGTGGAGGCTGGGCTCCTCTTGGTCCTGGGGTAGCCCCAGCTTCTCCAGTGCTTCTCTGCGTGCTTTCCTCTGCTCCTGCAGTGAAGAGGACACCAGGCCAGAATCTCCAGCCTCAGTGTGGCGGGACAGCCAGCTCTGCGGATCACTGTGGAAGCTGCTTCGGCTGCTCTTCAGAACAATATTGGGGGGCAGCTTCCGGGGCTTCGGGGCTGTGAGGGGAGCCCTTTGGGCATTTGGCTGGGCTGCTGGTGGGAGGGAAGCAGCTTCAGCTCTAGCATTCTGAAACAGCTCAGCAGGAGGAGGCTGTGGCTGTCCTGGACCCCCTGCCGAGCCGTTCTCATTGGCTGTATGGGACATGGCCTGTGAAGATGGTTCCACTCTCTCTGGGGGACTGAATGGTGGGTGCGGCTGGGACCTGTGGCTCTGCTCTCCTGGCTTGGGCAGGCTGTCTTTCCCACCCTGCTCTGGATGGGCGTCCTGAAAAGCCTCAGGTGGAGGGATGAGTACCAGGTCCTGGTCAAGGGCAGCCCCCTGGGGACTGGCTGGTGCCTGGCTGGGCTTGCTGCTCCAGCTGTCCTGCTCTTTCTTGGATTTGGCTACGAGCCCCTGAGATTCTCCAGGGAAGTGGCCGTTAGTCTGGGTGGTGCTTTTCCCAACGTTCTGGTTTCTGCCAATGTGAATGTTTCTGGGGAGGCTGTAGGAGCCGGCCCTGAAGCCCAGGCTGTGAGGCTCAGGAGGATAGAAAGAAGACCGAGTCACGCTCCTTGGCTCTGGTCCTTGCTCAATGATTGTCTTCTGGGAGTTTCCTGTGAGGGGCAGGAAGAACAGGCAGGAAGAATGGAGAGAGGCTGAGAACCCTGCTGGAGAGGGGAAAACAAATACTCAACTCTGGTCTCCCACAAAGCGGTGAACGGATTCATTTTCTTTGCTTTTAAAGGGCACCACTCTTGTCTACAGATCATCCAGTCTAACAGAACAATAACAGCTGATTCCTTTTGACTGAGGATTATTTTTTTCATAACAGCTGGGGAGAGGCCAGCCCTGGTTACACCACATCCTCAACTCGGGCTCTCCTCACCTCCGCACCAAAATCAGGGTTTGATTTAGAGTTGGTTCCCTCTAGTTATCTTGGGGATCCTGGGTAACTGAGCCCAGTGGAAGCATTTGAAGAAGAAGTTTGCTCTTGATCCACCGGACTTCCGCTTTCCTCTACTTTCACTTTCTATGAGCACCTGGACAATTCTGTATTAGCCCAGTGCCCTGCACCAGAGTGACATGGCATCTTTCCTTTCTGCAAGCTCAGCAGGTGCCTCAGGCCCACTGGACCGGTGAATCTGCCTCAAGACACATCCTCATTTACTACTCTTATCTTCAGGGAGGGTGTAATGCATTGTCATAAATATGTGATAAATGAATAATTAAATAATTGTAGCCCTGAAACCAATGGGACCATCCCTGATTCTCCCTACACTGTGGGACATATGACCCACTCTTGTGCCACACTGTCCTGTCCCCCTTCTGAGTGCCACTGTCTCTGCACCCTCTCTAAGGAGCCTCTGGGGTACCACCCACTGCATCTGGAAGTCCTTCCCTCTTCTTATCTCCTGCAGCCTTGTCTTCTGGGTCGTCTAGATTAGCTCCCCAGACTGACTCAGTATGTCCAAGGTAAACCACCCAGCCCTGACACCCTTCTCCATCTGGGTGTCATATCTCCTTAGAATATTTTCATAAGAGGACAGTAGCTGGCCAAACCCCTTTCCCTCCCAGCTGCTTCATAGGAAGACATAGGAAGCTGGCTTGTTAGCAGTCCCTCCTTCCCTGTAGGGACAAGGCTTTTTTCTGGCCTTGAGGGTGTTGAGAAGTGCAGTTCCTCCTGCCTGTGAACAGAGGGCAGAAGAGCTGGAAGTGACCAGAAATAGGCACTGATTCTCTGCGTGTTGCTACAAGTACTCCCTCAGTCAGTCAGGCTTACTCTGGGGAGCTGGCTGCACGATGGGCTGTCGGAACCGTCGGGGTGTTGTGGCTGGCTCTGACTCGTCAGTGGGTAGTCCGCTGTCAGCCTCAGTGTCCAACGAGCCAATGGTCTCCTCCAGGAACAGCAGACATTCCTTCTCTTCTGCGGACAGGAAGTCGTAGCTACTGTCACTCTGCAGAAGGGGAGAGGGAATTGTGAGAGGAAGCTCTCTACAGAAACCCCTGGAGCCTGAGAACCACCCTGCTGTGGGGCAGAAGGCTGAGGAGCTGGATCCTCCCCCTCAAGCTACTCTGCAAACCCACTGGAGTTGCTGCCTCCAATTGCAGGCACCAAGGAGGACAGAGTTTGCAGGCTGCAGCCCCTGCAGTGCCCGGCTCTGGAGGATGGGCAGGCCAATGGCAAGGGTTCTTTCTTTTGCTTGGCCCTGGGTGGAATGCTTCAGGGCATGAATCAGGTTCTAATTTCAATTCTGCATAATCTTTGTCAAGTATTTGAGTTTCTCTGTTTTAACTACAGGTTGTATGGACAACAAAATGATTTGACCTGAAACTTTAATGGTATTACTTTTAACTTTTCAAAATGCTTGTACATACTTGATCTGGTATGTCAAGGACATTATGAAGACAAATAGGAAACACAGCCAACTACTGGCTGCCAGGCCAATGGGAACAGTGGCATGACTAGCCACAGATAAACTTACTAAACACTTTATGCTTGACATTGAAGCACATTCTGTACAGGATTTTTCCCCCTTATAAATTTACTTTCTTGATAGCATTTGGCTCTGGCTGATATCCAAATAAGTGTGTATTTCTTAACCAAATATTGACTTAAACAGGCAAGGCAGAGAAACTCAGTGATTTGGTGGGAAGGGAAAGCAACTTAGTCAATCATTTGTGTTGCAAGAAAGCACATAGGGATACTTGAAGATGATACTATGGCCATCTCTGACGGTTCTGCCCACGCGCTACCAGACCAGGTAGTGCGATGAACTAGTTGCTCTTCAAAGAAGGAGGTTGAAGGGGCTGGAGCGGTGGCTCAGCGGTTACAGCACCTGCCTGGCATGTGCAAGGAAGTGGGTTCGAACCCCAGCACCACCTATACACAACAAAGAGTCAGAGCAACAAAAGCCACATGAGAAACTAAAATAAAATTGATTCTCTCTCTCTCTCTCTCTTTCTCTCTCTCACTGTCTTTCTCTCTGAAGAAGAAGAAGAAGAAGAAGAAGAAGAAGAAGAAGAAGAAAAAGAATGTTGAAGGAAAAACCAAAAGGACAGGTAGAATATATGAAATTAGGCCTGAGATTTTTCTTGGCATCTCCACCTCATTTCCTGGTATTTGGGACATCTCAGAGTTATATATTCTCCAGATCCCCTCAGATGGCCAGGGAGGATTTTGAGACAGCCTAAAAATGTCCTGAGGGGAGGAGAGAAGGTGACTAAATCACCCTTCCAGTTGCCTCTGTCCCTTAAAATCATTTGTCTGATGATTGCCTGGGGCCTACATGTCTAGGGAAGCCCCAAATATAGCCCTTGAAGTCACTGGAACAAAGATCTTCTCTACGCCTCTTTCTCCTACAATAGCCTCACCATGGATAAGCCAACTCTGAATATCTCCTTTGTGGATGATTCACAGTGAAAACCTGTAACCCATGCCACATTCTGTGTCCAGTGGAATGTGAATTTTATTCATAGTGGCCTCAGCCTATCAGGAACAAGAAGATGTCTTTGGATCCTCATCCTCTGGGCTAAGAAAAGAAACTGTGCATAGGTTGTCTGCACTTTGCATGTGAGCTTGTTGCTTTTTTTGCTCCATTTTTACATATCAAAACCCATTTTGATTAAATATTAAAAATCTTTGACACTCCATAGGGACCCTTATGATTTCTAAATTTTCAAATATCTCTAGAGAATATGAAGCAATATAGTTTAAATTCTCTGGGTTATTATGCATTTGACAAGGAGAAGCAATGAAGGAATGCCTACAGGTCTACTCTTTCACACCAGCCTTTCAAAAACCAAGATTTAAATTCATACTTCCCCAAATTATAGCTTATTGCATGCTACTCACAAATAGTTAAACACAATGACTTTCAGAGTATCTTGGTCTCTGCTCCTAGACTGCCTGTTTCTTTTCTAACGGAGGCAAGTGCTGAGTACTTTAAATTCCTCTCATTTACTCTCTCCAAGACCCCAGTGAGTAAGGTGTTAATATTATCCTCATTTTAAAATCAAGGAGATTGAAGTTTAGAGAAATTTATTTGCTGAAGCTTATCTGGCATATGAGTAGAGACCCCAGATCTCTGGCTACAGAACTTAGATTCCTAATTTTACTCTATTCTTTTTGATCTTCGTAAAAGACAGAAGTAATGTTGCTTGTGGCAGAGAACTTCATGAATCCATGTGCTACAAGGATCTATGTTCTAGTTTCCACCATGACCTTAGATCCTAGGCCTTCTCTCTCCTCAATTCAGCTCCTCAACCTAATGCATTAGGGAATGGGGGTGGCTCATTGGTCCAATTGCTCTCTGAGGTTGTCCCACCCCATGCTCTATGGAACCAAGGTGACTCAGGCAGAAAGTACCCAGAGATGTGATTCACTCACTGACAAGGAAGATGAAAGAGAAGGTGCGGGGAGTGGGGAGGGTGGCAGAGCAGGGTGGGGCGGGCAGGGCAGATGTGCGGAGAGCAGGCCAGCGTGCAGAGGAAGAGTAAGTACATACAGATCCAGAGCGGGTGGAGGTGGCGCTCATCATGCTGTCGCAGCTGCTGTTGCAGGTCATGGGTTCCAAGCCAGGCCCTGCTGGCCACAGCTCCCTCTCGGGCATCACCTGAAGCAAGGTGCAGGAGTGGCGAAAGGGACTCCCAGAGGGGAAGCGAAGAGAAGTGAAGAATGTCCCAAGCTGGGCCTGAAAAGAGAAGAATCAAAGCTAAGTGTGAGCAGAGGCTTCTGCAAGACTCTGCCCAGGCCCCGGGGCAGCATGGTGGCAAAGACATCAAGCAAGCAGAGAGCAGGTGAAGAGCCACAGCTCGATGCCCCCAGCCTGGGTGGAAGGACACGTAACCTGGCTCAAATACATGCGCAAGGACAGACTCAGGTGGTAGAGAGAGGGGTCTAGTCAGAAAGGAGCTTCTTTCTTATTTACCATTTTTCTGCCCCACCTTGCTCTGCCACCCTCATACTTACTATAAATAATAAATATTAGAGGGGTTAATAGATTAAGCTCTGGAGGTAGTTGGGACTGGGTTCAAATCCAAGTTGAGAGTTATTTTACTTGAAGCAAATTGCTCTTTGAGTTTGGTTTTCCTCATTAAATAAGGTTAATGTAAGGATGAAGTGAGAGAACAGCACAGTTTAGTTGGTAGTAAATACGGAAATACTTAAAGAATAAAATGAATAACCACTGTCATTCTTGTAATAAGAAAAAGACAAGATTCATCTAGGACCAAACTAAATTGAGGCAAGGGAAATGACAGTTTAGAAAAGAAGGGCTCTGGTTAAATGGAGACTGTAGACTTGAGAGAAGGAACAGAGCCCTTAGTTGAACTTACTTCTTAGAGACACTTTGAGAATATAAGGTAATGAAATACTCCCTGCAAAACACTTTGTGCAGTGCATGGCCCAGAGTCAGCTGCCACCAGGGTCAACATCAGCAGCAGCATCACAGCCATAATGACCCTCATGGTCTCTCTAGCCTCCAAGACATGAACATGGCACCTGCAGAGATGGGCACAAACCCAATTTCCCTTCTGTGTGTCACTTTCTCTACTGTTGCATGTAATCCCAACAAAGTTCCCTAGCCTGTGTTGGAGGAACAAGAGAAAAGTCCTATGTAGCTTCCTCCCAACTCTCAGGTCCTTAGGGGAAAAAATTCCAAGTTCATTATGACAGTAGTAGTATCAAAGGAAGTTAATATCGTCTTTCCACTGAAAGTTGCAAGTACTTTTCATTTGCTGGTTGCGTGAAACAGAGTTGGGAAGGCCAAGGGCGAGTCTTCTATGTAAAATTAAATTATAAAACAATCATGTTCAAAGGACAGTTTCAAATTCAAATGGAAAGGTAGGGGAGAGCTAGCATTACAATAAAGTTATCTGAGTTTGAATGCATATTTTAGCCACAAAAGCATCCTATATTTTATCTCTCCCTTCTACTCTCCCAATACTAGATAAAATACTCTAGAAAAATGTGTTTTCTGTGAGACGTGAGGAAACAGGATTTGGAAGCTAGGCAGATATCCTTTGTCTTCTGCCAGCAGTGACTGCCAGTGCCAATGTCAGGTGCGGCCGGGGTTGGGTGAGTCAGTCTTCTAACCCCTAGAGCTCACAAGTATAAGGCTGCATGGAGCCACTTTTTTGCTTGGAAAGAGCCCTTCCCAAGCCCCTTGACAGGCAGAGAGGGGCAGGACACTGTAGAAAGGTAAGGGAAGATCCCAAATGATCCAGACACATATGGCTCATAAGGGTCCAGTCTCCCAGGAGGTAAGGAGGAGGAACAGAGGGGCAGAGACACCCAAGCAGCCCAGTGATAAATTAACATTGCTTGCAATGACTTTTAGAGTTTCTTCCTGGTGTCAGAACCTCAAAGAAATAGGAACGCAAGAAATCATGTGGATGAAGTTCAGTCATCTCAGCTATCCATTCCATTGATGACTGTCCAGGGTCAGAGAGTATAAGCCATTCCTAACATTCTGCAGGGCGAGGCTGTTACAGTAAAGCGAACCCATCTCTCATAAGCTTAGGCACACAGAAGGCACTCAGAAAATGTTTGCCATCTGTTCTAGTGGCTGTTGGGTTGAGCTGTCAGGAGGCTTCTCCTCGGCTTCTAATCCATTACTGTAAGATTGTTCTTACACAATTTAGTTCCCAGAGAATATACGGCTCAATGGAATTTGGGCAATGTCTTCAGTTAAATTAACATTCATGAGCACCTAATAGGCAGTGGGGAATATAAAACAGCGTAAGACAAAAATCATTGTTTTTAAGAAGTCAGAGTAGATCCAAGGGTCTGGTTTGGGGCTCCAGTTTTCTTATATGTGAAATTAGGGCAATAAACATTTAAAGTGACTCACTGTAATTAATGTAATTCTCTCTCTGAATGGGTGAGCAGATGCTACCTCTTACTTTCAGAGAAAATTGTTACCCTTGTTCTTCCAAGTATGCCTCAGGCTTGGCAGTGGGTCACCAGCCTCTTTGGTCCCAGGGAGGCATTGCAGACCCTGAAGCAGCTAGGGGAGCTACAAACAACAGGAATGGCCCGGCTCCACAAGAACTTGGCATACGCTCACAAAGCGCTCTCTGCTATGCTAATCAGACCTTAAGAATAACCTGGTAACTTAGGCAGACTGTGACATTTTCTTCATTTTATGGGGAGGAAGCTGGGGCTCTTCCCACTCTCTTCCCAAAGGAAGTAGGACTAACCCATAGCTGCATATACAGGGCAGCCTTGGATTTGGGCCCTTCCAGAGTGCTCTCTAAAGAAGTTCGATGGCCACATCTAACTAGATACTAACCACTGGAAGAATGCCCTCTCATTTTACTTCATATCTTAAATCCTGTGCATTATCTGGTTTAGGCTTATATTTCCAGGACAGTTTACTGACCTTACAGCATACATATTTATGGACTAAAGAAATGACCCTAGCTGGGTGTGGTGGTACACTCCTGTAATCTCAGATCAGGAGGCTAGGCAGGATGATTGCAAATGTGAGGCCAGTCTCAGCAGTTGTGGCAGGTCCTTAGCAACTGACCCTGTCTCAGAAGAAAAAAAGAAAAGAAAAAGAAAAAGAAATAAATGTAGCTCAGTGGTGAAGTGTCCCTGAGTTCAACCTCCAGTGCCAATCAATCAATCAATAAAATAAAGAAATGACACTTAATGCCATTGAAGAGCAGGTCATCAGGCACCTCATAATCCCTGCAAAGATGGCGTGAACCCGAAACCAAGCTGAGTGAGTCCACGGGTGCTGGCACCTCATCTCCACACTGAATTTTCTGATCCAAAGAGTTTGAACAGTAAAAAAGTCTTTTCTTCTTCCCACTTGTCCACCCTCCCTCACCAGCTTGGCCCAACCCACATGTAGTGTTCCCTTCTACCAACTCTACAACCTTGAAACCTGGGGGTATATCAGGGCAGCCATTGAAACCTGAGGTATTTCTGCCAGATAAGAAACCCGAGAAACAAGCACAGCAGTCAAGGTGAGGGTTTGGTGCACCCTTGACCTCTTTGGTGGACTTAAGAGGAGGAGGGAATGGGCTAGGAAATACACACAGCCTATAGTCAGGGTCACCCCTCAGAGACACGTTAAATATTAACTACTTCACTGAAACCAGCCAAGTCTTAGCAGAGAGTAAATAAATAGCATGTGGCGCTCTGGCATCTGCAGCAGGTGGGGTGGGAGAGGGCCCCAGTCCTGTTCTAGGTTGGCTGGAAGAGACCTTCTGAACAGACCCAGGCCCCCTACCACCCCCCTCCATGAACCCCACTCCACATCCTCCAAGAGCTCAGCCTTTCTTCCCAGTAGTCAGAGAGGTTTTTTGCTAACTAACTAGAAATGTGCCTTGGTTGGAGAACATCCTAAGAAATATGCCAGGAAGATTGAAATTTGCACTGTGTCATATCCCTCTCCATGAGCAGAGCACATGGACAAATTTCTATCTCTTCCACCTTGGTATGTGGGAAAGAGGAGTGGAAATACCCTCTGCAGAGAAGAGCCTTGCTAGACACTACAGGTGACCATCACTGCCGTCAAGCTGGCCATCTATGGCAGCCCTAGGCAGTGAGTGCAGGGGGCTGGTTCTGTGGTGTGGGGGAAGCTAGCATCTAAAGTTCCAGTTGCTACTGGAAACCCCATATATTCTTTTAGTACTATGTGTGCCAGACTGACCCTGAGGTCTTGCTGTTCTCTGTCCCAAAAGAAAAATGGCAAAGTTAGGGACCAAAGTGTTAACTCCTACGATGGAAAACAGAGAGCTGACTTGCTGCCCTGATTCAACTTCTACAGCCAGGTCCTTATGCAGGTAACCCTGCCACACAAAATACCACCTGGGACACCTGAAGGAACACAGCGAAAAACCACTGCCCTGGTCTGGTTCTCCTCTGCACGAACTTTGCCACACTATCCTGGCCTGAGCCCCACTTGGAACTCTGGCCAGACTAAACATGCTGCCATGAAATATCAGTGTGGGCGAGGCCCAGCATAGCCCAGTAGCTTTTTGTTTGCCAGTATCTGTTTCTATTAACAGGCAAAGTTGGAACATTAATGAGTTGAACCCAAATATGCTTGACTTTGTATCTGGATTATTGGAGAGTTTTCCAAAGATGAACTGGTAGTGTGTGTGTCCCAATCTCACATCCCCTTACAAACAGCCTAGCACAGTTCATACCTTACACACCTGCCAGCAAGAACTCCACTATCAACCACCATGGTGGAACATACACACGCTGCACCGTTTATTTAAATACAGATAGGCACTGAGTTGATAAAGCCATGGGAGAATTTCCTGTTAGAAATGCAATGGAAAATCAAGGCCCTCTACAGGGTGAACCCCTATTTTGACTCCTGATCAGACTATTCTCTTCCAAAATCACAACTCAATTTCAATTACTCAAAGATGGAAATTTCCAAAACAAGTCTATTTGCTTGTTGTTTGTACAATACGTTTACCTAACCTAAATAAATAAATGAAAATGCTTTCCCAGTCCTGGTCTAAACACTTCAGTCTCAGAAAACTACTATGCAGCTCTCATCCCCTGCTGGACTCAGAGAACTGAACAGAGAAGAAAATCCCTAGTTGGGGTGTAGAGGGACTTCCCACTTCTCCCAGAAACCATGTTACTCTAACTTCCCATGAAACCCCTCCTCTTGCTACAGAATAAGCAGTAGATGGTAAGAGATTAACTCACCTTCACTGGGCTGGGGGTCGAAGAGAGGAAAGGAATACCCTTTTATTTCAAAGGGTGGAGATGGAGACAGACTGCTTCCCTGACTCCTGCTGTTTTCTTCTTCGGACCTCCTCCGGACTTACCTACCCAGGTAAATGCTTCATCCCCGCTGCTGCACCACACCCTGCCACTGACTCTCGCCAATCCTAGCCTCCCTCCCTACTGCTCATTCCAGCTGTTTCTCCTGGAGGGCGTGGGAAGGGAATAACGGGGCGGTGCTGTTCTCACTTAGCCAATCACATCCTGCCCTCTTCTTGTCCCCTCCCATCTTCCCACCCCACACTTAGAGCCAATAAAGAGTCATTAAAAAAAAAAAAGGTGTAGGAGCTGGAACCAGTTTGTGTTAAACATGGAGGAAAAGAGAGGACAGTTGGCAGAGACCGAAGATATTATTTTTAATCTTGACATAAAGGAACACAGATGTCCCCTGAACACAGACCATCCCCAGGGGCAGTATGCTTCTCTGTGGGCCTGGTTAAAACTTGATTTTCCGTCCTTCTTCCCAACCTTCTTTAACTTGGAGCAAGGTATTCCTCTGAATTCTCCAAGCTAAAATTCTTTATGGCCAGTTTTACTTATTTATTTTTGTAAAGAGAGGAGAGAGAGAGAGGGAGAGAGAATCAATTTTATTTAGTTTTTCGTGTGTCTTTTGTTGCTCCGAGACTTCGTTGTGTATGCTGGTGCTGGGGTTTGAACTCAGGTCCTTGTGCCTGCCAGGAAAGCGCTGTAACTGCTGAACTTTGCTACCAGCTTTTTGAGCCGTTCAGGATCACTTTCGTCCCATGTCTTTTCCTAGCAGCTCAAAGATCCAGCAACTCCAGGTCCACTGAGTGGGGGATCCCAAGGCCAGGGATGCTGCAGCTGAGTCACTAATACCCCTCTTTTAACACTCTTGGCCTCTTTTATTTCTGAGGGAAATGAAATCATTTTTCTCTCTAGAGTTCCTTGTCCTGATGAAAAAGTTACCTGACAGCCTAGAAGGAGGGATCTGTCATTTTGGTCTCTGATCTCTTTTGGCTGCTCACAGAAGGTAGTAATGAATATTAAATAAAAACAAACTAAGCTACCAACCAGTTTAGCAACTCTAGTCTCCTTTAATGGGCAGGGTTTTGGCACCTGCAGGGGAAAGAGAGTGACTAAGAGAATCCTCTGCTTTCAGGAGGAAATCTTCCTCCCAGTGTGGAGGCCACTCTCGCCAGATGTGATTTTTGCCTAGAGCTGATTTTTCCTGGGTGTATGTTATCCTCAATACCTATCAATTTTTTAAGGTATTTCACTTACTAGTATTAAAAGCACTGGAAGAAAAATTAAGAACCACATTTATAAAAATTGTCAAAGTTAGGCTCTTCTTGTGCATTAGATATCATGCTAAACCTTCTTATGCATCATATCTTTTAATTTTAGTTTCAACTTCAAAAGGTTGAATGGAGTGTTAAGTACAGTGGCTTTATGCCATATCTAAATTTCACAGGGAGGTTAAATAACTTTCCCAAGACTATGTTTCTAGGAAGTAACAGAGTAGGGATTTTAATTCAGGCAGTATGACCTCAAGGTTGTTGTGTGTTAGTATGATACCAGCCTGTCTCTATTTTGGAGAAAATCCTAAGTGAGAAACAAAATACACAGACAATTTTCAGTTCTAATACTAACATTTAAATTTATTCTTTCCTATTTTGTTTCTGACCTAGCTATTCATATGTTTAATAACAAGATGATGCATGGCTTTCATCTTTTCTCTTTCTGTGATCATAGTTGGGTAGGAAAAAGATATGCACTGACCCTGGGCCAAGATGAAGAAGAGGTAAGGCAAGACTCTGAGGAGGAAGGAAGTTGGAGGAAGCCTGGGCTATCCAACAGCTTTGCAGCAGCATATAAACAGCAGGGCTGTGGCCTTGCTTCCTGATGTGTCATTCAAACATATGTGATGTCATTATACTAGCAAAACAGGAAGGGCATCTCCAAATCAGAAGTTCAATGCAACTAGAGTTACACCCAAGGATGGAGTCACTGAAGTTGATCCAGCTTCATAGGTGTGTGATTTGAACATTTGCTAAAAAAGACATGAATTGACTTATGAGCATTAACTTAAAAAAATCAAGAGTCTTGTCTATGAACAGTTTTTCAGCTTATAATAAAATTAGAATAATAGGGGGGCCCCCTAGCTTTTCCCAGGTAGAAGCAGGGACACAGACAAAATAACTTTTCTCTTCTTTTTCTCTTTCCTTTCAGATGTTTCTTTCTGAAAACTGTGAAATATTTCAGGTACCATGGCATAAAGCCACTGTACTTAACACTCCATTCAAACCAAAGTCAAAGATACTTAACAAACCTCAGCACCTCTCCCTGCCCTTCAAAGCATACAGACATCCGACTGGAAGGAATCACAGTCTTGACTTTAGTGCTTCCTACTCTTCATGTTCGTCATTGTTTTCTGTGGAATTCATCTTGATTTTGCTTTGCTTTATTTTGGCTTGGAAAAAGATGAAGTAACTTAAGGTTTGAAGACAATTGGGAAGGTGGCCTAGATCACAGAAAAGGAAGGACTTCCAAAGTCAGAATCTGAAAGAATAAGACTCCCTGCTTGACGTGGGTCATCATTTGAGGAGGTGTGTGTGGTGTTACTCTGTGTATAGGAATTCACTATTGATGACCCGACTCTGAAATCTAATTGCAGCTCAGCTCGTCTGCGTCAGCGATTTCCACACTCCTCATCCATCCTTGCATGCTGCTGTGGTGCAGTCATCTCCTTCATTGTCAAAGGCTCTTTTACCATTTCTTCCTCAATATGGATTCCCCAAGGCAGAATGCACTTCCTCCGTCCAAGTACATGTGTACACGTATATACACACACACACTTTTAAAACCAAAGTACCTCACAGATAGTCGTGTGTCAATCTTTCCTCTTTGGGTTTATTACAAGGTTGAACTCTGCAAAATAGTGGACCACCATTCAAACTATCCATGATAACTTATTCACATTACAGTCACATCTATTAGTGTCTCCTTTTCCTCTCCAAAGGGTAAAAAGAAGTTACTTTACATGCAATCACTGTCCTTAGGAAATACTTAGTGCCCTGTCTGTTCAAGGTATCATATGCTGGGGCCTCAGGGTGCCCTCTAAAATATTGAAGGCAGAAGTTTTTATCATTCAAGTAGGGGCTAGGGAACCAAGAGTTTGCTTTAAAGAAAACACAGATAGGGAAGTATTCAGATGAGGGTATTATAATTTGGCTATAAATCATAGGATTGATAGACCATATTAAGACATACAATAGATCACTAGATTCTCATTGAAGTAATATTAGTGTTAAGCCTATACTAATTAAATAGAAATTAAGGAGTGTAATTAAATAGAGTTGAATGAAGGAGTTCAGATGATTCTTATTAAGTAGTTTCTGGGGAGTACTTTATTTTTCCTCTTGCGTTTTGAAGGTAGTATTTCTTTGGTCCACCTACCATGGAAATTTTGAGGATGTCCTTTTCTTCCCAGCACCTATGAAAATTTGAGGGCTGAGATAATTCATTAGTATTAAAGAGTTTGGTTAGGAGCACCACATTTTAATGTGTTCAAAATTGAACTTAATTTAGAACACAAATTGAACACAATTTTGTCTAGACCCCTCAAACCTATCACCTCTCCTTTCTTCCCGTAACAGCTAACTGCATCATGATACCTAATCTCATCTAGAATGACACTTCACAGCAATACTTGAGTACTTCTTGTAAGATAGCTCTTGGTCTGATTCCAACCTTTCATTACCTCTACTCTAATTCAGGACTTCACTATTTGTAGGGTAATGGATCATTAGAGATGGAAGAGACTACAGAAATTACTTGCTACACACATTCCTTTTTTTGTACACATCAGTTATTCTCCTTAAAATACTCCTATAGGTCTTCACAGCATTCAGTATGAAATTCCAAGGCCTTCATGTGCTGACCCTATACGCTTCTCTTACTACATCTTCATTCACATTTGGTACTACAGTCACATCTGATTTTCTGAAACTACCATGCTTGCATGCTTCTGGGTCTTTGCACATACTGTACACTTTGCTTCCCGCCCTTGGCCTTCTAGCTTTGTCTACCTTCCTTCAAAGTTCAAATTAAGCACCACTTTTTCCTGGAATAGGATATTGGGTATTGCCTCATTATCATCTCTTAACACAATGGACTTATCTCTAGATTTAACCTAGTAGGATATAACAATCTTCTCTCCCTGTAAATTTTGAATTCATGAAAGGCACCACATTTTTCTACATAGAACTCTGCTGATAGTTATATATAATGCCAGCCAAATCTGATAAAATTTTGGCAACTCAAGTCTTTAACAAACTTGCGTTTAAAAAAATTATTCTTTAAGATTATAGTGATAGATAATCCATGTACTACTATAATTTTATTGTTTTTCCCCCCAAATTTTATCTTTGGACATGCTATCAAACTGTGCATTGTTTTTAGAAGGAATGGGCATTGTTTTCCTAGGTTTTTGATGTTTTGATGTTATACATATATCCATTAATTTTCCATTGGTATAATGAAATACCAGAAGCGGGAACTTATAGAGGTGGTTTAGATTACAGTTTTGAAGGCTTTAAATTCAAACCATTGCCAACTCCGGTGAGAACCTCATTGTAGACAGCATCACAATGGCAGGGGCACATGGGTAAGCCAGAGATCACATCAGTGGACAAGAATTCAAAGAGCTTGGGGGGATGTCAATAAAGACATCCTAGTAGGCCCCAACTCTATCACCTCTTAACAGTGTCACGCTGAAGGCCAACACATGAATCCTTGGGGGGACACTCCAACCATATCCAAATCCAAACAATACCTGAGTCTGAGACCCTTACAAACGTCTTTAGCTGATGATGTTGTACATCACAATGATTTATAACACATATCTGGTAATAAGTTGACATTTTATCTTAATATGTTTTAACACTATGATCTTTACTCATTGTTATGGATAGCTAAAATTGATTAATAAATATCATGTTTAATATTACTTTCAAAAGAACTGTAGCTCATAGCAAGTATTCAAACAGTGGAAATGTCACTGATTTTCTAGCAAACATCTAACAGCTCTATACAGAATTGCTTGTTGAAACTGTCAATCTAATAAATTATTTTGCTTCCTAAATGTTATTTCTTGGACCACTGTTCCTAGAATTTGCATAAAACATTCTGTAAATTTATTAATTTGCCATGATGACTCATCCTTTGCAGTAGACAGGGCCAAAGGCCACACTCAACATGGCAATAGCTATAAGAAAGGACACGTAAACTGATGAGACAGTGGCTGCCTCTCCCTATGGATTGGCCCACATTCACCCTTGAATGTGTATTCCTTGCTTCACCCCAAAAGTCTCTTGATCACAAGATGACTGGCCTTTTCCCTTAAACACATATTTCTTACTTTACCCCAAAAGGCGACTCTTCCTTGAGCTAACCCACATTCTCTCTTGAACGTGTATCTGCTTTCCTAAATAAAACTGTCTTTAAAAAAACAAACCTGATGAGAGTGCAACAGCCTGTCTTCTACCTGCTGTTGTCCTGGTTGCTGCATTTGTCGCCTTTAACCTTCTACAACACATGCCAGCAGTTCCTGCTCTCACCTTTGATGCTGTTGGGTTCTCTTGGGTCACTAACACACGCCTCTGTGTTGATCACATGGCAATGGATTGGCACCAGTAAGATTCATAAGTAACAGCCTCAGGTGGGAATTCTACACAGCCAGCCAATTGCACATTTCTATAGGAAGCTGAATTTCTCAAGTCTCAGCCCACTGTTTCTTCTCTTTCCTCAAACTTTCCACCTCTTTCTCTTTCAGATAGTAATTTTGTTCCAAAATTTTAAAAATTTAGTCAGAAAACTGCAGCCAGACCAGGAACTTCACATTTCTCTCACCACATTTGCAGATCTACCTTCCTTTAAACCCATTTTCTTTTTGGTTCTTCCTATAAAATCCCATCATCTACATGATCTCATCTCATTAGCTCCATCTCTGCAACCTTCTCTCCTCCATCGCCATTTTGACTTTTCTACTGATACAATTCCCACCAGCATTCAAACACACCATGCTACAGTGTAGTGTCTTTTTCTCTTACTGGCTGGGTAGCCTTGGGAAAGTTGTTTGATCTTATTAAGCCTCAGTTACCCTATTTTTGGTTCTCCACTAGAAGTAGACCAGTTAATACATGTATAGTACTTAGAAGTGCCTGTTGCATAGTAAACACTTAACATATGAGTTGCTGATAGTTTGAGGCTTAAATCTTTACCTTCCTGAGCCTACATCTCTCTGTCTCTGTTCTGTGTCTGTTGTCCCCCCTTCACAGTCATACTTCTTGGACTATTTACATATGGTGATCCATTTCTTTATCTTCCATTTACTCTTTTAAAATTTTTACTTTTTAACTTCACCAAAGTTACACTTACACAGATACAGCCAAAAGGTTCTAAAAGACTTATTAGAAAACAATAATACCAGATACACAATTTCCTATTCTCCAAATTCTTTCGGTATTCATGTCCATATAACATGTTTATGCTATGTCTTCATATTTTCTCCGTTCTACTATGCAAGATGAGGACTTTGTTATTTCTCATGCTGTTCTTTGTCCCTGTGACACCTATATGCGCATCCTCACCCCATACTGGTATTATAAGGTTGACAGGTAGTGCATATATATTGTTTCCTTCTATGATTAAATAAATGCTACTGACGGTTGTGCAATGAGATATACTATGGCTACATTTTCTTTTCCACATATTGTTTCAATCCTCATCTCTACCCATTATGTAAATCTTTCAGTATTTTCAAATATATAAGGTATTTTATCAATTCATCTAGGAAAAAAATTTCCCAGAGATTTCTGAACTGCTTCCATTTGGCTATGTGTTTGCAAGGCTGTTCAATAACTATTGTTTGATATGCCAGCATAGTACTGAGAAAGCTCCTTTTGCCCTGCTCCTTTGTTGGATTATCCAGAGTTCATATCTTCCTCTTTCTTGGGTTATCCCTATTCTTTTGGTACAACACATTCTCCAGCAGTTTCCTGAGAATGAATGTATATGATCTTGTATGCCTGAAAAAATACCATTATTCTATCCATAAATATGATTTGATGGTATGGCTAGATACAGAGTTTTGGGTTAATGTATGCTAGCTTCAAGTGTTGCTGTTAAAAAGCCCTAAGCATTTCTGATTCTAAATTTTAGGCCTTCTTTTTATCTCCAGTATTCTGATATTTCCATGATGATGAAGGTGATTTGCTAAGTCTTAAAGCCATTATTTGAATCTCTGGTTCTAATCAAGTTAAAAACTCTTGGAATTTCCAGCTACAAGAGCTAATAAAATTCCTTTAAAAATCATAAATCTGATGCTTTCCTTAAAATGCTTTAATATCCTGTCAGTGATTTTATTTATTTTTTTATTCAATAAACATGGTCTTACAATTTTAAAAATTGTAAGGGAGGGATTCATCGTCAAACAATCAAGAACAAAAGTGTAATGACAGAACAAGCCAAGACTGGTGCCAGACCATGATTTTCCCCCCTTGGGTTCCCCATGGTTCCATGTTTCCCCCTTCTTAAGCCCCAAGTTAATTGGACTTCTCCTGGAGGTTGGAGGTTCCCCACTGATTGGATTCCCCCATACTACCTCCCACTGGTCTCCTTGATGTCCTTCCTATTTCCTTCCCCCCTCCCTATGTCCCCCAGGAACCCCTCTCAGTGATTTTATGATAAATGTGTATTTCCTTACACCTTCATTAATCCAAAAGGATGGAAATGAACTTCGTTGGAAATATTCACAGTTACTTGATAAAGCACCTTTTCCTTTCGGACAATTCTAAATTAAAATGCTGACATTCTTATCCCTTCTCTCCTCCACTGTCAACAGAGAAATTACGCTAATACTAGCTTCATACCTGATATTTCCACTTTCAAATTATACCTTTTAAAATTTTATGACAGGTGTTTCTTATCATAAGAAAGGTATTGCTATGGACTTCCATTTCTAGTCACTGAACCAAATAATTAAGATGAATCCTCATGCTGTCATGGTAGAGAGCCAAACAGTGAAGAATTTGAAGAATTACCAGGAATGAATCAGGATGAGGATAGAGGTCTGGTGTGGTATGCCCAATATTTGGGGACACTTTTCCTATGGAGATCTTTATGTATTCTAGAATGGGTGACTGGGATGCTGAGAGGATGAGTGGTGCGGAACTTAAGGGAACAAAAGCTTTGAACATGATGGACTGGAGTCCATGAACTGGCCCCAGTTAACCAAGCTCACAGTAGGTTGGGACCTCAGAGGCCAGGCATGAACATGAACTCTTCTGATACTGGGTGGGATTAGCTACTTTGGACTTATTAAGTTGTGGTATTGTAGATATTCAAAGACAGATAAGAGGATATAAGGAATAATTTGGTCTACATTTTAACTTCTGAATTTAAATTTCAAACCTGACTGCTGAGAAAGCTGCAACTCCAAATTAATAGCTTTTAACCTGTAGCAATTATTCAAGAGGGCCATCTTTAGGTTTTAGAACATGGAAAATAAAATGTAATAACATACTCTCATATCTTAAGATTCACTAATTAAGTCCTCCAATTGAATGCTAAAATGCCTTGGAATTCAGAACAGAAATCTCTTGTACAGAAGGAATTCTAGAAAGGTAGAGAGGCAGAGAAAAGCAACTACTAAAACAGAAGGCCATTCATTTTCTGAGAGCTGATTCCTTATGAATTCTTAATTTTTAAAAATATTCACACATTGGTAAATCATAAAACTTTTGGTGATCTTAGAGAAATGTTTGTAATATCCTGGCACTTGACTTCATTTGATATACATTAGTCTAAAAATCTACTAAATAGAATATAGACAATCTAAGTCAGAACAAAATTTTAAAATAGAAAATACATTTGCAATGCCTACTCTTCTAGTCTTGAATGTGTCATTTCAGAGTAAGATGTAATAAAATAAGTATAGATCTTTACCCATCCAATAAGCATACACTTTGTCAAAAATGGTGAGTCTTGCTTTGCCAGACTACTGTGTAACTAAGAGTGAAAGCCACTGCTTGGAGGGTTGGGGATTTAGCTCAGTGGCAGAGCGCTTGCCTAGCACTTGCAAGGCCCTGAGTTCCATTGTTAGGCCTAAAAAAAAAAAAAAAAAAGAAATTCTTGAACTCTAATAGGATGGTAATGAGGAGGGGAAAATATTTTTTTCTTTTTGTAATTATCTTTTCATAATTAGCATTTAAGTTTTTTTACAACAATGGTAATTACAAAACTACTATTTTATAATCACCACTTAAATATTTTTTTTTAAGAGAGAGGAACAGCGAGAGGGAGAGAATCAATTTTTATTTACTTTTTCATTTGGCTTTCAATGCTCACTTTGTTGTGTATGTGGTGCTGGGATCTGAATCAGTGTCCACTGGCTCCAGCTTTTTTTTCTTTCTTTTCTTTCTTTTTTTTTTTTTAAGAAACAGAGTGAGACAGAGAATCAATTTTATTTAAGTTTTCATTTGGCCTTTGTTTTTCCAACACTTGGTTGTGTATGTGGTGCTGGGGTTCAAACCTGGGTCCTCATGCATGCCAGACAAGCGCTCCAACTGGTGAGCACTCCAGCCCTAAAATAGATTTTTAAAATGGTAGAGACCATTACTTCAAGCATTAGTTTTCACAATGCCGAAGACTACTGAGGTTCTTTTATTTTTTTGAGAGGAATAGTGAGAGAATCAATTTTTATTTAGTTTTTCATATGGCTTCCATTGCTTCAACACTTTGTTGTGTACGTGTTGCTGGGGTTTGAACCTGGATCTTTGCACTTGCCAGGCAAGCTCTGTAACCACTAAACCAGCGTTCCAGCCTAATACTTAAGTTTTAAAAAATAGTATCAAAGCATGTATCCATTTCCATTCTTTTTAGGTTTTTAAGGTAATTTTACTTTGTAATATTTATTGCTCTGATTTTTTCCCCCTCTAGAGCTTCCAAGAATATATCTAAATTCATCTTTCACATATTTCTCCAAATGTGAAGTTAGTCATGACATCAATGTAAGATCCACTCTCTCTGGTTTCTTCAGGTTTCATTTATAAATTGTCAAACTCACATCCAAACCTCCAATACATGATTGATAACATTTGCTTCACATTTCTAATCTTTAACAGTTAAAATGCAGCTGTTTCTGCAGCAAAATCATCACCTTGTTGGAATCCAAATTAGAATTAATTCTACACCTTTGTGAAGTCAACTTTAAAGTCACATTTCCCCCATGCTGGACTCACAAATAGTTGGCTTTCGAACTTAAGGGCAGAACTTCACACCTAGGAGCATTTAACGTTAGGTTTTTTCAGCTGGAGATTTTTGAATTGTCATTTATTATACTGTCTTCTCTGGATTTACATTATCTGTAAATTTCAATGCCTTTAGGTAGTGGGTGAAAATAAATATCATGAGGGAAAGAACACAGGACTGATATAAGAAATCAGGAAATAAGGTTATCTCCAGGTTGAACAATGATTTAAAACTAATTGTTGGGCCTCGTCAATTTCTGAGAACTTTCATTTCTAGTTAAGTTTTCAGGTAAGTGATGACTTATTTTTTTTTTAAAGAGAGAGAGGGACAGTGAGAGAGACAGAGAAAGAGAGGAACAACTTCATTTAGTTTTTCACATGGCCTTAGTTGCTCCAACACTTAGTTGTGTACGTGGTGCTGGGGTTTGAACCTGGGTCCTCGTGCTTGCCAGGCAAGCGCCGAAACCGCTGAGCCATCGCTCCAGCCCCAGTGATGACTTATTTTGAGAAGCATTGCTTCACAGGTAGTTAACTGTTCAAAAAGCTATCATCACACAGTTGAGTCTACTTATAAACTCTTACTACGAGGTTTATCCTGCCTTACGTTTATGCTGAGCACGACATGCATCCTGGCTCATGGATTGATCAGTATGGCTCCACTCCCTTACTCTTTTTTTATCTGTTTTTTCCAGCACTTCAGTTGTGTATGTGGTGCTGTGTTTCGAACCTGGGTCCTCATATACGCCAGACAAGTGCTCTGCTGCTGAACCACCTCTCCAGCCCTCCACTCCCTTACTTTTAAACTTTCAACAAGGAAAGGTTATAGAGCCTAAATTTATGAACAATTCTAATAATCCCAGTGCTGTTTCAAATAAATGTTCAGAGATTGACATCTTCAAAGATGAAATAAATTCTTTCAGAGATGTTGCCTTTTTCAAATAGATCTAAGGTTCGTACAGATTTTAGTCTATCATAAACAAACAAGAACACCAGGCACAGTGGCACACATTTGTAATCCTAGCAACTCAGGAGGCTGAGGGAGGATCACTGAGTTTGAGGTCAGCCTCAGCAATTTAGCAAGACCTTGTCTCAAAATGAAAAAGGGCTGGAGACACACAGCTTAGGAGTAAACCCCACTGGGTTCAATCCCCAGTACCAAACAAACAAAAGTGAACAGGAACATTTCAGTCTTCCAAATTGATAATTTGTCAGCAAAGGGCACTGACTTATAAATTTCAGGAGTGGATTTAGAGGGAAAAACAATTAACGAAGGTGAATTTCAAATGTCCTCTGGTGTTAAAAAAGAAATACTTTCTCCTGTTAATTAAAGAGTCCACCTAAACCTGAGATTTGGCAGATTTCAGTATACAAGTCAATGCTGTAGTCTGATTCGACAATATCTAACTTCTGTGTAGTACCTGTTTATTGGCCTTCTGCCCTGATCCCAAAATATGCTCAAACAACAAGGTTTTCACTTCATTTATTCCTTTAAAACAAGTCACTTCATACAGCATTTTTATATTTAAAATCATACACCTCATAAATAAAATCAATGCATCTTAATGACAATGGCAAAATCACATGAGTTGTACAAAATGAAATTAGATATCTTCCAGGTAGCAGCAATGCATTAACTTTGAAAAAAATAAAAAGCTGGCAAATAAACGAAAGAACATTTGAAAACAAGAAAACACTGTCCATCTTCATTAGGGAAAAAATATCTTATGCCAAGAAAAACAACTTTGTTTTATTTTGCCTTTTGCTACTACTTTTTCAAGTTGTACTCTAAAGCTCTAAGTTTGACAGTCTTGTGGTTTTCTTCTTGTTTCAGGAACCTCTGCCTCTATTGTATTACTGCAGGAACTGCAGAACTATTGTTATTCTCTATTCCTTTGGACAAACTACACATACTTATTCTGCATTTTAAGCTGGGTTCAAAAAATTTTTAAAGGAAAATGTAATTGCTAAGTATATATTTCCTGTAAACAGCTTGAGTCCTGGATGGCACCAATGTGAACTGGAAAACTGACAAGAATTAGGTCTCCTGGTCCTTTAAGTAATTTATGGATCATAATTTAATCACCTACCCTACACTAGACACAAAAAGTCAGACTGACATCTAAAAACTCTCAATCTTTGAGGTTAATCTGTTTACCTGTAACTTAACCAAATCATGTCTCTTCATTATCCCTAAACTCCTACATGTACATTTTAGAGAGCAAAAGCATAAAAGGGAATCATCAAAATTCTTACACTCATGGTCTTATACTTTAATGGCAATCCTTTATATATATAGCTCTGCTACATTCTATGCCAAGAAATGGAAGGAAAAAGGGTTGGGGCAACACAAAGGCATTACTTATTTTTCTGAAAATTTTAATTTATGATAAGCAATGCATCCATTTGACAATCTTTTCCTTTTTAGTGGTAATTTATTCTCCTATTCCTTCCTTCTTTCACTCTAAAATACCAAGGGAATACATATGAATCAAGACTTAAGTCAGCACCTCACAATTCAGTATCAATGTAATACTTTTTTCCCAAGTAAATATTCAAAGCATTGTAAAAAGAAAATGCTAGCTAGCTTTTAGAGAAGATAACAATAAAACATTTCTCAATTAGGAAAGATTCTCTTCATGCTGGATGAAGTGTACTGAAATATTAAATGCTTAATAAGAAAACATCTTTAGTTAATAAACTAGCTTTTCCAAATCAAGTGTTTCACTTTAGACCTAAAAATGCTGCTGCTTGTATATGACACTTCTGAAGTTACCGAATCAAAAATCAGCTTCCTTAAAATATGTCTGCTAAGAAACAAATGCAGAGCTTTAAGAATCTAATCTTTCAGACATTGTTAGTCATCTTTGTGCTACAAGGACAAATTTCAACACTGCACTGCATAACAAAAGATAAATTACAATCACGAGTAATAAGTAACATTTTTAATGCAAGGGCACAGACCATGCTCCTAGTAGTTACTGAAATTGAGTTCTACTGTTATCAAAACACCAGATTGTTATACCATTTGATACACTGAATACTGATGGCATTGTTAAGAAGAGCTGATGATTAACAGCTCAGGAATTTTGATGTCTTCAACAAGATCCCCTATAGGGTTAACATGTAAACTTTTTTCATATTTTTTAAAGTGCTGCAAATCATGTGTCTCAATGCATGAAAAAATGTAACTCTTAATATATGCAAGTTTAAGAAGGCCACCTGATTTGTAAAAAAAAAAAAACAAAAAAAAAAAACCCCACTGTGTTGCTTAATTGTATATACTCCCCCAGTGTAATTTTTTCAAAAAGACATAGAAAACTATGGTTAGATAGGGCCGCTTATTAACACCCATGTTTTAATCTCCACATAGGACAGAAGGGATAGGCTAGTTAGGTGTGGGTGCTTAGGGGCATAGATAGATAAATTAATTCCTAATAATTTTCCTGCAATTTGAACTTCACTGAACAAATGAATGAATATATATATATATATATATATATATGAAATCTCTGCTAACAGGCTTAAACTGACCAGCAGCCAAGCTTCAAGGGTTCCACTTGACTAAGCACATTTCTCATTCATGGGAAACAATTAAGAAGTCAACCATGAATAACTAGCCAAAGATGTAACATACTGAATCTTCATATGCTTAACTTATCACAAAACTGTCATGGATATTAATTTTAATTTATGAAGTCACTGAGTGCATCTTCACAGCACTATACCTAATCTTTAATCTGAAGAAGAGAAAGGAGAATGGGTGGTGGGGTGGGAAAGCAATCTCTTCATTCTGCCCCTAATGTAAACTATTCCCATTTTAATTAAAAAAAAAAAAAATCTCGTGTAACAGGCAAAAACTAAATAGGAAAAAGGGTTTCATTGTGCTCCAGTGCAAACTTAGGACACAGTTTCTTTTAATACTGCTGCAAGTACTAAATCCATATATTTTTCAAACTTCTCTAGATGAGAATTTGCTCACATGAATAACTAATTTTTAAAAGTTTCTTAAGTGCAGGGAAAAAAAGCCCTTTAATTCTGTGAGGCTTTCAAGCTTGAGTTTAGATTAAGCAGTTTGGTTTTTAATCCTTCATCATTGTCAGCAAAAAATGCTTTATCCTGAATTTTCCATGATCAGAACACTACTTTAAAATACTAGTGCTGGATGTCAGCATATATTAATTTAAAAAGTCAATTCTGAAAGTAATTGACTATCAATAGCCACCTGGTGATTGGACAATCTAGGTAAAAGATAAAATAGAGTAAGACCCCCTGAATAAATACTTGACAATATGTAAACAAAACAATTATAACAAAGGGGTTTAATTTTATAAAATATCCGTGTTCTATGTATTTCCATTTGTTAAATTAATCCACTGTAAATAACATATACTCAGTTTTAAAGTGACAAAAATGTATGCTGGGAAACATATCAAAACATGCCTGGCACAGCATAAGTTACTCAATAAATATTTGCTGCATGAATAAACTTCTAAATCTAAAATTTCAGTAGGCAAAGGTCATATTTGGCTTCTTAAGTGGCAAGGGAAGGAAGACAAACTTTATGAATAACGGTGGACAAAAAAAATCAATTTGATGGATGCTACCCAGTGGTACAATCTTATTTACAGTTGTAAATTTAATATTTCCTGGGGGAAATAAAGGAGTTACAAAAATCATGTAGACCAGGTGACAGGTATGAAGAGATTTTTCATATTATACTCATCTGTTCATATGATTGCCAAACATTAAGTATCATAAGTTCAGAAGCATTATTTTTAAGGCTCAGTAAAAAAGAAAACGAAACTTTCAATTTATACTGATCAAAATAACTTGTAATACCTAAAACAGATATGCAAACAAAAAATACTCAAGAAATGTCATTTGATGATTTGAAGCACACTTTGTGGATTGTTCCTTAAAGGAACTTGCCCCCTAAATTGTTCACCTTAATGTTCCTTAATATCACATGGCTACCTTCACCAAGTGAAAGCACAAATCTCAAGTTCAAAACATCTGCCAAGATGTGTGGAGTTATAAGTGCTTTAAAGTATCTACTGGTTTTCTAAGTGAGATAATAAAGAATGAGAACAAGATAACAAAACTTCACAAACATTAAGCCTCTTCACATTGTGTAAGATAATATAGAACAAATTATAATTTAGCATCCCTGATCTTCAGAAGAATTAAGAAAAGAGGTAGGAAACTTTATCTGGAAGATCTTGTAGTGAAGCTAAGTTTTAGAGGGTGTGCCTTGAGGATTAGTCCACCAAGCAAATGGCTACACATCTGATATTAGGAAGAAGCAGAATTCAAAAAGTTGCATAAGGCAAGGATTTTAAAAACTTTCATGTTCTGGAAGTGAAACAAACTCATTCAACAATATTACACCAATTAAAACTGTTTGAAAGTCAAAGTAAAAAATGAAAGATAAGCAAAGTGCTAACTTGCAGTAATGTGGAATACTCTAAAGAGCATCAGTGCAGGGATACTGCCAGCACAAAAACACTGGTAGGTATGCAGAAGATATTACAACAGCCAAACAAGGCATAGCACTATCTGTTTAGATGAAGACTTTTTCTTAGAAGAATGCTCTTAATAAAAAAGCCAAGTAAATTAAAGCCCTCCAGGCAAATCTGTATGTTAAAAAACAAAAACAGCAAAAATCGATCAAATTTCAGGAACTTCAACTAAAACAGCATACCCTGCTTAATTTAAAAATTTTGTCCAATGTGACAAATACTAATACATAAGTTACATTAAAACATGAGGCCAACGTCTTTTAAAGCTTCAGTAAGCTGCTTCAGGCACCTTTTCCCTCTTACATTCTACTTTTATACACTAGAAATCTTAAACAGTACTCTATCAGTTCCTGTTTAGATAACATTCTCAAGGAATAGACTTATCCCTGCAAAAATTGCTTGCTATGTACTTGTAAGTGGTTAAGTACACACAATTGCAATATAAAATTAGTTTTGACAATTCTGAGTATCTTCATTTGATAAATCGATTCTTAGAAACTATTATCTCAGTTATTAAAAGGAATCAAATACTGGAGACACTGTGGTTTATGTCCAGTGGCCTTAACATGAGGCCTTCCACATTACCCAAAATATGTTTTCTTCTACAAGTTAAAGCTGCTGGATATGCTAGTTTATAATACTAAAATCCAATCTTCAGGTTAGTGTCAGTAAGTGGCCGAGGACCACCTATTCTGTCACCCCAGCAGAAAGAGGGCATGTATCACCACTGTAGACACACATCTGTAAACTTGCACACTAATTTTAATCTTAACAAGGAATTTCAGTGTCTTAGTGGTTTAAGTTAAAAGGATGGTTCAAGCATTGTGTCCTTTTGTTCTTTAGGGTTAAGAATAGCTTATTAGAAAACCCAGAGCTTTCTGGATCTGTGAGGTAGTAGGCTTCAACCCTCATCATGCATAGATCACACTTCTCCAAAGTTGGTATGGCCTGTCTCCTTGGCATGGTCCCTTGCTTCTGCTTGTCCAGTTAATCCCTTCTGGCACACCATGCATCTCAGGGTGAAGCGGTTTACATCAGTAAATTGTCGCATTCTTCTAGCTTCATCTGCTAATTCCAGTGCTTGTACAAGAACAATATCATCATTAGAGGAGAAAATGGTCAGAGGAGGGGTATCTGGATCAGGGAAGTTACGCTGAAGTGGATCGTAGTGGATGCCATCATAGATCAGCAGAACCCTTTTGGTATATCCTGCATCTTCCCCAAAACGATCAATTCTTACTGTCTGTGTATCAACTACACATATTTCACATTGATAAAACTTAGACAAAATTGATATCTCAATTGCTCCCCCCCAAGTATCGTCCCTTCTGATCCAGTCACAATACTCTTGATTTGTTTTTCCCAGTATTGCCTCACTATAGAAGTCTGGATCACTTGCTACAATTTGTGCTATGAGACGTCTCATCTCAGGAGCACAAGCTGGATTCAAGACTCCTCCTTCAACGACATAATACACACTGGTAAAGAGGCAAGAGTTGTCGGCTGGGACCACGGTTCTGGTAAGCACAGGCAAAGTTTCCCTGACATAACTAGGAGCACCATATTTTGTAAATGCAGGTGAAGTTTTGGGTCTGTTTTGGTCTTCTTCAACGATCAGCATGTCGCCTGTTAAAAATAAAACAAATCCAGAACTGCAGAGAAATTATAGATGAAATTAAACTAAATTAAACCACAAACAGGAGTTAAAGCATAATGTGCAGTTACTAAGAAGCATACAACTCTGTAAACAAGCGTCTAGTAACACTTTGTTCAATCTTCATAAAGAAGATGAAAAGAGAACAAAGAACAAAATACTTCAGATAACATCCCAACTTAGTGAAGGGGCCTGGAGTACACACTCTTGTACTTACTTAAAAATGTACTTACTTACATTTTGAAAACAAACTTACATGCTAAGTTTAAAAGCACCAATACTACGGAAGGTGTTCATAGACCAGGCCACTAGGGGGTGGTCCTCCTTTTGAAACAAGGTATCTACCCTATTTAGTGTTTGCAGATCCTTGACACAAAAACAGAAAGCTTTTAACTGTCAACACTGACGTTCAAGATTTAATACTGGGCAAAAATAACGCCGTTGGTTAAAACTTGAAACGGCTTTTAATGGATTTTTAAACGTTAATTCTAAAATGAATAGTGTATCTAACTGTTGAACCATATGCGAAGGGGACCGCCAAAACAAAGCAGGAAAGGAAATACAGAAGTATGCTGCACTGTTCAGACCTGCCGATTAACGACACCGGGCGGGGGGAACTTATCGGGCAAAGAAAATAGGTCCTACGTTTTTATAAGTTTGTGAATGCAGAGAAAACGAAATGAATGAGATTGTTTCCGGGCAGATCTGAAACCTGGTCGGGGAAGGGGGACGCCGAGGCTTTGGGCTTCTCACTAGAGCGTGGGTAAACAAAGGAGTTGCCCGACGCTGGCCGGGGCTCGGTCAGAGTTCTGTTCTTTGATCCTTCCTCGCCCTGTCCTCAAAGCCCTCGGCGACCCACGGCCGCCTCGCCTTGGGTGGTTCTCCCACGTCCTGCCTGGACTTCCCCGGCCTCCGGCCCCGTCTTCCTTACCTGACTGGATGGGCAAGTCCCCCAGAGTGGTGTCCCCGTTGCTGAGATCCAGGCACTCGGGCGGGTATCCGACAAGGATTCGCTGACCGACGGGAGCGATCCCGGTGATGGCGGCAATTTGGCCCTGGAGTTCCCGCAACCGGGTTCGGCTGGACAGCCCCTGCAAAACATGGGTGCCATCCTTGGCCTTGCAGCGGAGCCGCCACATTGTGTCGGCGCGGCCGCCCCCAGGCCAGACACCCGCGGGGCCAGCTTTGGTCCCGCCAGCCGGTTGGGAGACGCCGCCGGGGCAACCAGCCTCGGTGTGGACTCCAAAATGGCCACCTTTTGCGGGGCCAAACATCGCGAGATGTTTCCGGTGCTAGTTCTCGCGACACTTCGGTGCGGCCTCTGCTTTAGCTCTAGAACAGGAGCTCTCTTAAAGTGACAACTAATTTCCCCGCCCACCCCCAGGAGCCGGAGGATAAATTTGTCCCTATTCCTAAAGCACAGCTGTTCTTGCTACCTGTAGCGCGAGTGAGGTGCCCTCCGCGTCAGTAGTTTATAAGCTCAAGCGAAGAGGGCGGGGAAAGGAGTTTCTGAACAGGGTAGAGTGGAATGTAACCTTGCACCCGGCTCGGAAATTATTAAATCGGGGCTTCCAAACTACAGCAGGAGAAACAGAATCATAAGAACGCAAATGAATGCCAAGATTGGTCACTGAGTCAAATGACCTGTTAAAAACAATCGAGACTCGTGACTAGACTCGTGGTTGCACCAAACATTGACTCATTTGGGTTAATGGGGCCGGACTGGCCATTCCACCTCCGTGGGACTGAAACTTGAAAACGTCTATTTGCCACCTCAGAAAGCACAGTATGAGGTCAGCATCAGGGCCAAGGGCGATTGCCTCATTCAGGTGGTGGCAGTATAAGGAGGAATGTAGACTAACGCCTGTCATCCGGATTCCAGTTCAATTCCTAGGAATAGGAGTCTAAAGACAATTTCATTCCTGCCTCCAGTATAAATATCACTGTAGTCGAAAGAGAAGGGAGGACCAAAGAGACACACCGCTGAATTTCATAGCAACGTGGTACGCTAGTTATTTGGCCATTTTCAACTTCGTATGCCTGGCACCTAAGACTGTGCCTTGAAAATAGAACGTGTTCGGTAACTACTCACCGAATGGATCAAGGCAGTTTACAGGTGCAGACAGGCTGATTAACACGCTGAGAGATGCAAAGCTCTTCAAAGAGGCTAAATTACATATTCGAACTGTTTAGAAGGATGAATAATTCTCTGGTGAATGACAAAGATTTTCCTTAATTATCTATTTTTCAAGAAATCCATACTTATTCTTTTTTCACCGGAATCCAGAGCAACAACCGCACTCTTCTTAGAAGGGATTTATGGATAGAAGCAAGCATCAAAAGGGCCTGCTGGGGCAACTACAAGAAGTGTAGTTCACTTGGAATGTCCAAACTCTACTATAAAAGCCTCCACCAGTGAATAAATTACATGAAATCTTTGTCTTTTCACATCTTTCAGGACTCTCTTTCCTCTTTCGTTTCTGTCATTCTGGGGATGGAACCCAGGGGCTCGACCATTCTAGGCAAGTGCTCTACTTTTGAGCTACATCCCCAGTCCGCCTCCACTCCAGTTTTCTGCTGATGCAATTTTTCTGCTTTGTTCTTCAAGATAACCATAACAGATGACTTAGCGTGGGGAGAAAAAGAAGGTAAGCTATTGATTGAAGAGAGCAGTTGACTTGGGTTTTAGGAAGGTAATGCAAACACTACGTGTAATCGGCTCAAGTACCTGTGGTAGCTAGTGAAGCCCCTTTTAAAGCTTACGTCCCAACTTATGGATCTAAGGAGGTGCAGCGAGGACTCAGGAAGGAAAGCGTTAATATTCGCTACGTTTTCACCATAAAGTCACACCCTCTCAAGACGTCTACTTACTACTCTGCTCTCGCGAGATTATGAAAAAAAGGTAAGGGTTTTTGTTAACCCCGCCCCCAGCTCTCTTAGTTACCAAGCAACGAGGCAACCAACCTCCGCAGTGCTGGGAGACTCGGGAGCTGGCGGTCTTCCCCTTCACAGTTCCATCTTGGTTCTGGAGCCGGGGTCGGCGATTGCGCCTGCAGCCCCGCCCCCTGGCTCCTGCAAGCGCTCGATTGGTCGCGATTCTCTCCAGGTGAGGGCTGACGCGCGAGTGGGCGGAGCCAGGCCGGGCCACGTGATTTGCCGGGGACTAGCGTGCCCGGCCCTGGCCAGTCTGTCAGCTCGGGTCCGCAACGTTACCGGGGAACCGCCGGGGCCACAGCCGGGAGGGATCTTAGGAGAGATCGTAGGGTGAGCGACAGCTGCGCAGCTCCTGGAAGTGTCTGAGCGCGCGGGCAGAGGGGCTGCGTGTGCCGAGAAGAGGTGCCTGGGAGATGCCTCGCCCTTTCGGGAAGTGCTGGCGTGCGGATCTTCGGGGATCCCGAGCGGCAGCTGTTGGGTTGGAGGATTTTTGCCTTCATTGAAGGAATAGTGCAAGGGCTTTGAAGCAGTAGGACCTTATGTACCACGAACCTGGGTTTGGGTAGTGAATTGGGGGCTCTCCCACCCCCGTTCATATCAGGACTTTTTATTTTGCAGGTAACCTTGGGGAAGTCATTTACCTCCTTTCCTCCCCAGTGTTTCTTCTTTATATTGAGTCCCAGGGGATAAACAGCGAGAGGGTACAGAGCAGGGCTTGAGAAGGAGAACAAAAGAGGACAACTGGTGATACACTGTGTCTGTCTCAGGGTACAGTTACATGTTTTCCTTCAGGAAACATGTTTGAGATTTCACCTCATTCTCATCCCTGCCCTCCCCAAGACTGAGTCTTACCTTTGAAGTGGAATTATTTTCTCGATAATGAGCTTGATCTCCATTTCCACTCCCACCTGCTCTCAGTTCCCACCACTATTCTCTCCAGATTCTTTTTTTTTTTTTTTAAGAGAGAGGGACAGTGAGAGAGAGAAAGAGAAACAACTTTATTTAGTTTTTCTCATGGCCTTAGTTGCCCCAACACTTAGTTGTGTACGTGGTGCTGGGGTTTGAATCCGGGTCCTCGTGCTTGCCAGGCAAGCACCAAACCGCTGAGCCACCGCTCCAGCCCTTCTCTCCAGATTCTTAAAACTAGAATCTAAAGTTAGGAAGAAATCTGCACAAGTCACTTAATTTGACGTATCTCAGTTTTTCAACCTGTAAAACGGAAAGGAGTAGCCAGGTGTGGTGTTGGCACATCTGTAGTTCCAGAAGTTGTAATCCCAATTACTTCTGCAATTCTGGAGGCCGAGGCAGGAGGATTGCAAGTTCAAGGCCAGACTTAGCAATTTAGTGAGGCCTTAAGCACCTTAGTGAGACCCTGTCTCAAAAATAAAAAGGGATGGGGGATGTGGCCTCAGTAGTAGTTAAGTGCCATTGGGTTCAATCCCTGGTACCAAGAAAAAGGCTTTATTGAAGGATTATTGGAAGGATTGCAGGAGATAGGTATGTTGATGTAAAGTCCTGAGTCAGCCAATAAATACAATGTTCTAGTGCAACTCTTTATAGACCAGGAAGCAGGGGATGGAGGAGATTGACAACAGGTAGCTGTTTACTGGAAGAAACAACGATGGACTTGACTCTTGGCTTATTCCGCACTGATCCTCTGCACTGAGTGCTTTGAGGGACATCTCCTTACTTCCCTTTTGCATTCTTTCTCTCCCTTCCAGGTGCCTGCCGAATTGCTGCCATGTCTGGGAATTTTGCATCTTCTACAGAACACAGCAAGAACAGTCGTGAACCCAAAACCACAAATCTTCGAATGACAGATAAGAAATGTTGTGAGTTTCGGGAAATATAGTTTATTTGGAATGTAGTAATACTAGACTCTGCTGCTTGGTGGTAGTGAGAAATAATTCTTTGACACTAGGAATTTAAAAGAAAAGTCAATATAAAAGAAATTTAAAATTTAAAAGTCAGTTTAAAAGAAAAGGCAATTTCCTGTCTGAAACAAGTAGATTCCATCCTCTGGGCTAGATTGCTGATGTGGCCCCATGGTTTCTTCCTTCTTTGCCATTTGTACGCTTTCTTGATGTTGGAAGTTGGAGCAAGCATTGTACAGTGAGTAAGACAGAGTGACAAGCTGTAGAAATTACTTGGGGCTGTTATTGTCTCAGTTACCCTTTATCTGTTGGGCTGAATTCCAGGAGGGTGCTGCTCACTGCAGAAACTACAGGTAGGAGCCAGTGCTACCTTTTGTCATTTTTACAGGTCTCAGGGAAATGAGCCCTGAAAAGTGACTTCTCATGGTGTCTTGGACACCTCACTTTCTTACAGTTTAGCCATTCTACTTTGCAAACTATCACCCAGAGCATTGACCATGCCAGTCCTTTAGACAGAGATGACAGGAGGGAATGCAAGGTTATGACGTATCATTTTCTGTCCCGTGTTCTGCAGTCCTTAGCATCTCATAGGCTGTAGAACTTCTCAGTAGTCGGGAACTTTAGTCCCCAGATGTTTCTGGAAACCTCAAGGAATGCTAACTCTTGTCTCTGCTTCCAGATTGCACCTTTCCTTTGGAAGCTGTGCAGTCAGTTCTCACTTCAGTGGCTATGTTTCTATCAGTAGGTGGAAACAGCCGACCAGCCTGAGACCAGGAATTGTCTCATATTCAGAGCTTTCCCCAGAGCCTTGACCTTGATGTCAAGTTCTTGTCAGTTTCATGATTAAAATGATACTCTCTCTCCACCTATCACCCGTGTGGCCTGCTGGACAGAAGCAGCTGGTTTGGATGTGATACTGAGGTTGGCTCACCTCTGTTGTTAGGGTCTCCTTTCTTTGCCAGGGCAGGAAGCCAGGTACCAAGGGCAAAATGCTCTATGAGAGATAATATAGTATAAAGCTTAAGTGTAAAAGTCCAATTGCTTGGATTTGAACCCTCATTTTACTTTTCGTAGCTGTGTGCCCTTGAATAAGTTTCCCTCTCCATGCCTTAGTTTACTTCTTTTTAAAGTGTGGATACCGATAATATCCTCCTCCAAGAGGGATGTGAGAATTAATTGAACAAATATAAGAAAGCACAAATATAGAAGAGTTTTGGACATAGCTAATGTACGCTATTTTTCACAGGTAACTATCTGCCTCTTGGATTTATTCCTGAAGCATTGCATATAAATCAAATTATACTCAAATGCTGAACTGGGAGCTCATCATTTAAACGGGTGCTGTGAAAAATTATCACTTTTTTTTCCTATAAAGAATGGTTTCTCCTTTTGTTTGACAGTATTGTAACTCAGATTTGATGTTCTAGAATTCACTTCTTAAAAGGAGTACGCTCTTGTTGCTGGGATGCTTCATTCAAAACAGAGTAGAAACCCGGTGTGGTGGTGCATACCTGTAATCCCAGCAATTTGGGAGGCTGAGGAGGGAGGAGGATCACAAGTTTGAGGTCAGCCTTGGTGATTTAGCAAGACCTTGTCTCAAAAAAGGGCTGGGGAATGTAGCTTAGCGGTAGAGCACCCTGGGTTCAATCATCAGTACCAAAAAAAAAAAAAAAAAAAAAAGAGAGAGAGAGAGAATGAGCGCCAGCATAGAGATCTGGGAGTGAGGAGCAGAGCTGATGATCGTGGGCATTTTTGATTGGATAGGATGATGTTAGTTCTGCCTTATTTTCCACACCAGCAGGCTCTCCTACCTGTCTTCTGCACTTTTTCTGCTTTGATGGCTTTTAATTGAGGAAGTAGTAATCCCAGCTCTCTTTCATATTTGCTAGACTCTCATTCCTGCTCTGGGCTCTTCCAAGTTCTACTCTCTTCTCCAAACTGCTTTTTCTTCCTAGCTGGAAGTCTCTGGGTTGTCATAAAGCCACCGTTATTGAGGTACCCAACTTTCTTCACCTCACAGTTGGCCTGTGAGACTGTGGCACTTACAGTCAAGAGGACACGCTGTTATGAGACTACGTGTTAGTTTGTTTCCTTTTTCTTTGCTATGTAAGTTTGATTCTTTTAGACATTCTGATGCATTCTATTAATGAAAGTAGGTTCATGTCATAAGTAGTCTGTTCTGCCATCTAGTCATTTTTTCACAAAGTTACTATATTGTGATTACTCTATTCAGATGCAGAATGTATAGCTTCCCAGGAAGCTTAGTGTTCACTCCAGGAGTTGCTTTAATAGTAGCTCCACCGTTATCCCTTTGCTACTAATTATACCTGTGTTATTGGCTGACTTTGAGTCTGGGAAGTGATGGCTTGAGGTCTGACTTCAGGGCTGAAGAATTACTTTAGGGAGCAGGAAGTTACAACAGAGCATTATTGGGACTTGCGCTGCTCCAGGAATGAGGGTGTAAAGGGAGTGCTGGTTGAGACGCCTTAAGGCCTTCAGATGTGCCCCACCCCCTAGTTCCTGCTTTCAGGATTCTTTGACTACGTGTTATCTTTGTTTCTTTTAATTTTTTGATACCTTGAGTAGATTTGTAGCAGACAAGTTCATACATGTATGTTTCCCTAAGTACAAAAGCAGTACATGTTCATGAAGAATTCAAAAAGTACAGAAAGTGAAAAGTAAAAATCTTTTAGAATCTCTCCCATCTATGCTAAGCGTGATTCTTTTAGACTATTTATTCTGACATCTCTTATTCAAATAGATTCATACTGGACCTATTATGTTCTACAGCCATTTCCTTTTTATAAAAATGTCTATATTGTGGAATCTTTTTCATGTTCCAGATTTGCTTCATTTTCCATTGTATGGATTGTGCTTTTTTTCTCACTGGTGGATGTGTAAATAATCTCCAGCTTTTCCACTCTCACAAAGAATCATCCGTATACCTTTGTTCATTTGTGTCAGCAGCCTTTCCCACTTGAAATAGTAGGGAAAAGGACTGACACACTGGAACTATGCTGTCCAAGGAAATTCTGTTTTGTATGCTGCTTCCAGTATTTCAGGATTCTTGATGGAAGTCAGACAGGATCACCTATAGCTGCACAGATTGTCTAAACCATCAGCTTCCTTACTATTTGGCTGTAGTTACATGAACTTTGCTTTTTCATGCCTATCAGTGAAACAGCAGGAGATAACCAGCTTTTATGACTTCCGATGAATAACAGTTATTACTAATGAAGCAAGCTTTATGGACCCAGTTAGAGTGACTACTGGAAGAAGATATTGACCATAGAAGGGCTGGGACCCTTGCTCTCCAAACCATCCTTCTAGATTAGGATGGAAAATATAGTTGTGCTTACCATGGGGATTAAATACCAACAGGAAGCCTGAGAGCTGGCAGGTGGGACTAAATGGGCAGATATGAGACCTAGAGTCTGATTAAGAGCCCCGACCTTGGCTTTCTGGGTAAAGTTCAACTTCTCTGCGCTTCAGTTTTTCTCTGTATATAAGGGAAGTTATCAAGGTCACCTTCATTTCTTCTAAGCATACTTATTAAGGAAAAGTGAGTTTAAGATTGAAAAACATAAGTTAAACTGCATGAAGGAGATAGATGGGAATTTCAAGATTGAAATTTGCAGTGTTCCTGCAATTAATCAATGTGAAGTGTCTTCCATTCAAATTTAACCTGGTGTGGAGTGGTTTTTTTTTTAACATACAGGAGAGAATGTTCCTTGTTCTGCAAATGTGGCAGTCTGAGATGGGAAGTGTGGTTTTGTGTTTTACTCTGGAACAGTCCAGGTTGCAGCAGGTGTGGGTGTGTACTGAGCAGAGGCAGGAGGTGTGGTGCTGGAGGGTGGGGTGTAGAATCCCTAGGGGCCTGTTTTCTTTTGTTCTTAGTATTCTCTATTTAATGTGGTAAACACAGAGCTGCTGACTCAAGGTTGGGTCTGAGTGGCTCCTGAGTACCAGTCCATTTTAAGCTTTTGGAGGCTAACAGGGCCTTTGGGGGAAAAGTCTAATGGGCTGGAAGGTGTGGACAAAGCTATCCTGGAAGCGCAGCTAATGAGCCAAGTCAGGGGAGATTGAGAAGGGTGCGCACTCAGCTGTAGAAAGTGAAGACCCAGGGGGTTTGACTACTTGAACTTGAGGCAGCTGATGCCGGGCTGAGGACATCTGCCTGTTATGGGTCAGTGAGGAGCAGGGGTTAATGCATTCTGGGGTTCCAGGGTGGTGTTTGTTTGCTTTTGAACTCCTTGTTTGGACAGAGATGAAAATCACCATAGCTGCTCCATTACCTGCCTTGGAAGGGCTCCTGCCCAGAGTCAGGAATTTCCCACCTGCCCAGAAGATAAAGGACTAAAAGCCCAGCCCTCTGGACTAGAGTCTGGGCCTACACCCCTCCCTTGGGCCACTCTGACTTGCTGAACACTCAGAACACTCGCATGAAACTCTTCCATCTGTGGTCCGCTCTCCTCTTCTCATCTGGCATCTTTTAGCATTTCTTTCTCCAAAGATGAATTTCCCATGCAGGCACCTCCATTTCACTGAATAGCTGTTTCTTAGCCTGACAGGATCACCTTATTCTTGCAGAGAAGCAGTCACAACTTGCAGGGAGTTTTCTGGAAAGTGGTGCTGGGTGAAAGTAAAGGATTTCTTTCCATCTCTTGTCCCTGTGCAGGGTCTTTTCCCATCTAAGTGAGAAGAGTCTGAAGTACCTGAACCCCACCTCCACCCCCACCCTATGACCTCAGATTGAGTCTTGGTCCCAGGAGAGGGGCTTGCAGCAGTTCAGGTTCCTCCCCACCTCTCCTCTGTGCCAGGATGAGCAGGGAAGAGCCAACCCTGCAAGCAAGCTAAACAGGGGCCTTTTTTTTTTAAATGGAGAAAACGTGCAGAGGGAGCATAGGATATAGATTCCAGTGCCAGCACTACACCTGACTCCTTATGTGTCCTTATGCCTGACCTCTGAGCATTTAAAGTAACCCACCTGTCCTGTAAAAATCAGAACGTGGGCATTTGGCACCAAATGTAAGTTCAAAAAGGAGTGAGACCTAAAAGTGGCTGAGCAAAGCCTTTTTATTGGGATTCGGCTCTGTGGCGAGGTTCACCAGCCCGCCAGAGTGAGGGTGGGCTGGGGAAGTTGCATGTGACCCTGCTGGGCAGTGACTTTATACTCCTGGGTGGGCAGGGGAAGTTTGAGGGTCTCTTATCCCTCGGGGATTGGCTGATGACTCCATCAATCATCAGGTGATTGCAAGATGCCATTGGGGTTTATCTGCCAGCATCTGATTGGTTGTCCTTCGCTCACCTGGGCCACCTGATGCCCTGCCCCTATCCAGCTGCCTGAAACTGACCTAACATATCTAGTGAGACTTATCTCTGTGAATGAACATTCCTAAAATAAGTTAATTTATTAAGGAAGGATGGACCATCCATTGCTCCTGGTTTTTCAGTTGTCTTGCTTTTGTGTGGTCCTTGAGGCAGGCTGACCCCACGCCATTGAGTCAGCTCTACCATGAAGCTTCCTGAGTTCTATTCAAGCTTGTATCAAATAGTGTTTTCCTACCGACTCTCACTGTGGTTTAGAAATTGCAGTTTACGGAGGAGCTTGTGGTCTGAGAGCAGAGGCCAAAACAGTTAGAGGTAAGCAAGCATTTGGCACGCTAATTTCGTCTGGGGCTCTGAGGGGAAGGGTGGGATCCTCAAGGTAGAAACTCTTTTGGACCTGTTTTAGAAATCTGCTCATTTGGGCACTGATAGAATCACAGATCTGTCATTTTTATTTTGCTAGGCATTCTTGTGTTAAGAAAGGGTACTGTGGTTACTTTCCATCTTGGATACCTCTGTGAAGACCTCAGGCACATTGGAAAGACGTTCTTTGGTTTGGGTATTTTCTGGAAGTCTTCGTGACCCTCTAACTTTATATCAGGAGGATTTTTCCTGTATATCCTTAGTTTGCCTTCCCGCTGCTCTTGGACCTTTGCCCCATGGGTTTATGAGGATTCAATGAGATTATGAGCTAGGCATGGTGGCACACACCTGTAATCCCACCTACTCAGGAGGTTGAGTCAAAAGGGTCACAAGTTCAAGGCAAGCCTCAGTAATTAAGTGAAACTCTGAGCAACTTAGCAAGATCCTTCCCTAAAATAAAAAGAACTGGGGATATAGGCTCAGTGTAAAATACTCCTGGATTCAAAACAGCAATAACCCCCGTCAAGATTATGACTATGAACTTTCTAGACCAGTGCATAAACCCCACAGGGCCTGTATTCATTTAGTTGCATTTGTTTTATTTCCTTCTAGCATGGGCCTCCTACATGACCAACTCCCCCACTCTTATTGTTATGATTGGTTTGCCAGCCCGGGGTAAAACCTATGTGTCCAAGAAACTAACACGCTACCTCAACTGGATTGGGGTACCCACCAAAGGTAGGTGGGGGTCATTCCTTGGGAAGGGAATGATTAGTTCATGGGTCCCACTGACTTCTGGAAGACTTATACTCCCTGGCATTAAAGTTAGAGGGTACTTCTGAGAGAAATAGTGGTTGCTTCCTCATTTCCTGGATTCCCTGTTCCCAGACTTGTCTCCTCCTGGCTTGGATCAATTGGCCCAGTTTTGAGGAAATGCCTTTGTTAGGACTATTAAGAATTAAATGACTATAGGGCTTTACATTTTCAAAACCCTTGCATAGCATCATGTTATCTAACCCTAGCCGTATCCTTTTGAAACAGACACAATAACACAGAAAGTTGAAATTCAGACAGCTTAAGACTTGTCCCAAGGTCTCATAAATCAGGACTTGAACCCAACACTTTAGACTCTTAATCTGGCATTGTCCCCAATATACTGTGGTACTTATTTTTAACCCCTTGGCCACTCTGACATTAGGCCAAGGTCCCCTTTGGTGGGGCCATGATATTGTTTTGGGGCTGAAGGATTTGGGTGTCTTCTGCAGTGTTCAATCTTGGGGTTTATCGGCGTAAAGCAGTCAAGTCTTATAAGTCCTACGACTTCTTTCGGCATGACAATGAAGAGGCCATGAAGATCCGCAGGTGAGTTTGTTTAAAGGCCTGATCCCCAAGGTCCACTATTTCTGAGGCATCATGAGGCTGAATGTGATAGGGGGCTTGTTTTTCTTCAGTAAATATCGTGTGGGGATTTTAAGTAGAAGTTATCTGATGGACAGGTCACCTTGGGCTTGTGTGGGTAGAATAGGTCTCAGGGAAACACTTGTAGGCTGTGCCTGAAGAGAGATAAGATATATGCAATTGGAGCATGAAGGAACATATAAGATGGTATAAAAACTTCAGTGGAGTCAGCCATGGTGGTGCATGCCTGTAATTCCTGAGACTTGAGGCTAAGGCAGGAGGATTGCAAGTTCAAGGCCAGCCTCAGCAATTTAGCAAAGCCATGGGCCCTAAGCAACTTAGCAAGACCTTGTCTTAAAAGAAAAAAAAAAAGGTCTGGGGACTTAGCTCAGTGGGATAGCACTACTGGGTTCAATCCATAGTACACCCCCCGCCAAAACAATAAATAAAACTAAAGTGGGAAGCTTGAAAGATTTAATTGAAAAACATTTTGACTAGAGGGAAGCTAAGTGGGAAGGGATGTGACTCTTACTGCAACACAACTATTTGTGTCCCTATGTTTGAGCCTAGCTCTTCTTGTCTCATGGCAGACATTGTGCCCTGGTGGCCCTGGAAGATGTTAAGACCTATCTCACCGAGGAGAGTGGGCAGATTGCGGTAAGCATTGTGGTTTCCACCCTGTCAGCAGCCAAGTTTCCCGGCCCCACCATGAGTCTGCTCTGGTGGGGTTCCACTTCTCTGTCCCCCATTCATTTACCTTATGTGTTTTCTGCCCAGGTGTTTGATGCCACCAATACCACCCGGGAGAGGAGAGATATGATTTTGAACTTCGCCGAAGAGAATTCCTTCAAGGTAGGATCTGGTAGATTAAAGGGATGAGTGGAGGTGGGGAGATAGGATGGAGTGTGGTGCTGTTTCACTCTGGTGAAGATAGGATTGGATGTCTCATTCTCTTCTCTTGGGGTATACCCCCAATCCTTGAGTGTTTTCTTTCAGGTCCTTTCTCAGACCTGTAGCCTGTATGTTTGAGGCCCAGGGGATGTGGTAAGAGCTATTTTTAAATGAGGAAGCCTAGAAGGATTTTCATGAAGAGAATCCTGGGAGATGTGGTGGCTGGGTGGGGCAGGTAAGCACATGCTCTTAATTAGCAGCCTGACATTTTTGACTTCTTTATAACTACCTTCTCTCCATGGCCAGGTATTCTTTGTGGAATCTGTCTGTGATGATCCTGATGTCATTGCTGCCAATATCCTGGTGGGTGACACCTCTATGTATCACCTTCTCACCTTTGTACCTTGTGGGGAGGGGTTCTGGGTAGTCAAAGAGAAATATAGACATGTTAGACATCATAGGGGAATCTCTGTGCCAGAGTGCTGTTTTTTACTTCTGTGTTCTTCCTTATGTAGAATAAACTGAGGCTTTGAGGAATCAAATAAGAATTAGCTGCTGAATAGAGACCAAGACTTAGCCTGTGGGAATTCTGGCCTCGTGTTCTGCTATTATCTGGATTCTGAGACCTGGTTATTATACTAGATCAGACTGTTCATTATCCATCCAGGCTGCCTTAAAGGAATGTCACTTGCCCAGAAATTACCTAATATCCTGGTCAGCATTCTATACACTGAGCTCCCAGGGCTCTTTGGGGTAACAGCACAAGATAATCCCCATCCATTGGGTTATTCTGTGCTGTGCCAAGGAAACTGTGTGCATGGTCTCATGGAGGTGCTCTCCCAGCAGCATTGGAACTGGGATCATCTGAGGAAAGGTCTCCGAATCCCAAGTCAGGCACTGGGGCACACACCCTCTTATGAGTGGCAGTGGGAGAAAATTGGAGCCCATTCTGTTTTCCCAGGGAAGTACATAAAGGGATTGGGCCCAGGAGCAGTGTCAGCTGCATGACTGCCTCTGTCCTTCAGCCAAGGGCAGGCACATGACTCCCCAGTTGTCTTTCCCTTCTTGGTTGCCAGGGTCACAGGACTCAGGAGGGAATGCCCAATGAATGGGGCGTGCTGCCACTCCAGTGAAAGGCTACCTTTATGGACTTTTTTCTTTTTTTAACAGTGCCTATTTGTAGCAGGGCTGTTAAGGGCAGACCTCTGACCTTCTTACTATGCCTTTGATTTCAGGAGGTAAAGGTGTCAAGCCCTGACTACCCTGAAAGGAACAGGGAGAATGTGATGGAGGACTTCCTGAAGAGAATCGAGTGCTACAAAGTCACCTACCAACCCCTTGACCCAGACAACTACGACAAGTAAGGTTTGAAGGCCATGGTTAGAAGGGCCTGAGGTGGGGTTCTCGTCTGGGAAAAGAGCCTTTCACCGTCTGCCCCCTGACTTTCTAGATCTAGACACATATCATTCCTAAGAAACAAGGTATGGATTGTGGCTTTTATGTGGATAGCATTTTAAACACTGCATTTTTTTTTAATCATCAGTTTTTCCTCTCTGTTCTCTAGAACAAGATTTTTTTCCATCCAGGCATTACTGACATTTTGAACTGGATAATTTTTTGTTGTGGCGTCTGTCCTGTGTATTGTAGGATATTTAGCAGCATCCTGGCCTCTGCCCATTAGATGCCAGTAACATCTCCAAGTTGTGGCAATCAAACATGTGTACAGACATTACGAACTATCCTCTGGGGGACAAAATCACCCCCAGTTAAGAAACATCGCTCCATATCAGTAGTTCTGAACTGGGTTGTTATAGGACATCCCTTGGAGACGTGTCATCATTTTTTTAATCAATTTCTAAAGTTTACAGTATGTATTATATGATATGTATATGAATACATATGCTTATGTCATATGTAATATATTAAAACATAATGCATATATAATATTGTACATATTGCATTTCATGTATATAAGGCACATAAAGCCCTCAAGACATGCCTGACTTAGAAATACCTGACCTGATCTATGCAAGCCATCGTTACTATAGCCATGTCTGTTGGTGATGTGATATAGAATACAGATGAATTTGCCGTATGTGAGACATGGGAGCCATAGTGAAATGTCAAGTTACGTTGAAGAAGAATGGTGTGCGCATGGAAACCAGTTTAAGGTGGCCTTGTGAAAGGGCATGCATTCAGGGTAGTTAACAGCTCTATTCAAACAAGGATATAGCCTTGCAGTCAAGGAAATGGTAAGGCCAGTGTGCCTGGCACACCATTAAATTGCTGCAGTGGTCCGTTTAATGTTTTGAACAAATGTATGTGTTCATAGATTTTATCTCTGGTAGTAGGTTGTTGGATGATTTGCATCATTCTAGGTTTTTCTATTCTTTCTTTTTTTTTTTTTTTTGGTACTGGGGATTGAACTCAGAGGCACTCTACCACTGAACTATGTCCTCATCTCTTTTATTTTATTTTGAGATTGGGCTTCCTAAATGGCCGAGGGTCTTGCAAAGTTGCTGAGGCTGTCCTCAAACTTGGGATTCTCTTGCCTTAGCCTCCTGAGACCCTGAGATTAACGAGAGTATGACACCATGCCCTATAGCATTCTACTTTTTTTTTTTTTAGTAACCTCTGACTTCTTTTATATTGAGAAAAATCTTGTAATGGCCACAAAGCAGACAGTTTTCAGCAGTGGCTCTAAGAGAGGCTAGGTTAGGTAGATGTAAGGAGTGGGCAGGTGTCTCTGTCTGTGGAGAATTGCAGGTGGTCCCATATTCTCTCCAGGTCTTCACCACTTCAGATGGGGCCTGTGCTTCTCACCAACTTTGGGATTTAGCAGCTCTTCAGGTCATCTGGTCTAGCACCTGTTGAGAAGCTGAATTCTGTTTGCCAGACACTGAGGAAAGGAATAGGCTGACTAGAAGTTCAAGAGATTGTACTTCATCTTGGATTTAAGGAGTAATCCATTTCTTATATTTGCCTCTGTATGTACAAGAGTGACAGGAGAGGAGGAGGTGGAGCTTCTGTGACCTGCAAGTCACTTTAGAAATCCTTTCCCCCTTACTCTTTTTTTTTTTTTCCCCTAATACTGGTGATTGAACCCAGAGGCACTTAACCATTGAGCCACATCCCCACCCCTTTTTGGAAAAGAAATTTATTTTGAGACAGGGTCTTGCTAAATTGCTTAGGGCCTAGCTAAGTTGCTGAGGCTGGTCTGGAACTTGTGATCCTCCTGCCTCAGCCTCTGGAATCATTGGGATTAGAGGTGTGTGCTACTTTCCCTGGCCTATTTGTTTGTTTGCTACTGGGAACTGAACCCAGGGACACTTTACTACTGAGCTACATCCCCAGACCTTTTTTATTTTTATTAATTTTGAGATAGAATCTTGCTAAGTTGCCTAGGGCCTGAGTTACCCAGGCTGCCTGGAATTTGTGATCCTTCTGCTTCAGTCTCCAGAGTTGCTGTGATTATAGGTGTTTACTACTGTTCTCAGTCCCGGCACTTACTTTTATTCTCACATTTTTCACCCTGGAATTTTTGTTTTCCTGCTCTACCTTAGGGATCTTTCTTTCATCAAGGTGATGAATGTGGGCCAGCGATTCTTAGTCAACAGAGTCCAGGATTACATTCAGAGTAAGATTGTCTACTACCTCATGAATATCCACGTCCACCCTCGTACCATTTACCTTTGCCGTCACGGAGAGAGCGAGTACAATCTCTTGGGGAAGATTGGGGGTGACTCTGGCCTCTCCGTACGGGGAAAGCAGGTGAGTAGTTAGCCAGCAGGCTGGATTTCCTAGGCTTAGAATTAGAAGGGCATGGTGGAGGTCATCTATTTTATCTGCTTCTTAAATCCCATCTGGGCTCAGGCTGTGGTTTCAGATGGTCAGGCAAATGCTAAAGATGCTTTCTTGCTCAGAGTTCCAGCTTTGTATTAAAGTTCGGGTAATTTGGAACCCTCTCCACCATGATCGTTCAGCCATCGGATATTTATTAGGCATGCCTTATGTGCTTTAGCACACTACAGGGTGCTCCAGTCCAGTTCATCTCCTCTTCAATTCATGTTTTGATTGTGGCTCGACCAGCTACCCATTATATGCTGAGTTAGCAGTGTGCCCGTGTGTGTTGGGTGTGTGTATGGAATATATGTATGTTTTCTTTTTTTGATTTTGATTTTTAAACCCCAGTTTTCCCAGGCTCTGAAGCAGTTTCTGGAGGAACAGGAGATAAAAGACCTCAAAGTGTGGACAAGCCAGTTGAAGAGGACTATCCAGACTGCTGAGTCTCTCGGGGTGACCTATGAGCAGTGGAAGATTCTGAATGAGATTGATGCTGTGAGTAGGAGTCTCCAGTTCAAATGGAAAACCTCAGAGGTTGTAATTTGGGCAGTTTTATCTAGAAAACTAGAACCACCAAGGAGAAACTTTGGGGCAGCAATCTCTGGCCATTTCGGGGGGCTGGGGGAGGAACTGGGGACACCAGTTCCCGCCTACGTTTAAGATCTGTGCCAATGACGGGACCCAAACCAGCGCTGGACCCAGCCACCCTGGTACCTGGGGAGACTGGGGCTAACAAGGACTGGTTTTGTTCTTTCTTATGTTTTCCTCCTGGGAAAAATAGATAACTCACAACCCAGTTCTTTAACTTCTGCCTTGATCATTTGATCAGCTATTCTGGGAAAGTTCTTCCCCAAATTTTTTTGGCTTTCTCTATCCCTGAGCACAAAAGTAGACATTTATTTTTTTCTGGTACCAGGGACTGAACCCAGGGGCACTTAACGACTGAGCCATGTCTCCCCAGACCTTTTTATATTTTATTTTGAGGCAGGGTTTCACTAAGTTGCTTAGGGCCTAACTAAGTTGCTAAGGCTGGCTTTGAACTTGTGATCCTCCTGCCTCAGCCTCTCAAGTCAGTCGCTGTGATTACAGGAGTGCCCCACCATGCCTGGCAACTTTTCTTTTTTCTTCCCTGCTCTCTACCATTTTATTCTTCCTGTAAGTTCTCCAATCCCATCAATTTCCAATTTCCCTTCCTTTTTGCTTCCCTTTTCCTCTTTTATCTTGTTGGTTCTTTTTTGTTTGTTTGTGGGGTTTTTGGGGGGGGGTTTAGAGAGAGAGAAAATCAATTTTTATTTAATTTTTCATCTGGTCTTTGTTTTTCCAACACTTAGTTTTGTACATGGTGCTGAGGTTTGAACTTGGGTCCTTGCACATGCCCAGCAAGTGCTTTAAACACTGAGCCACTGCTCTAGCCCACTGTTGACTCTTCTTGAACTTTAAGTTCTCCACAGTAGTAGGAGAAAGTGGCAGCTTTCTGCTGTGGTTCCTTCCCTATGACACCATGGTCACAGTCAGCTGCAGTACAAGGAAGGACGCAGCATAGGGCCTGACATGTAGTAACCAATCAGTGTTCTTCAGTGGCCCCTTCCTCCTGTAAGATGGACAGTGTGGGCCAATCCACCTCCTCAACCAGTGTGACTCCTTGCAGGGCGTGTGTGAGGAGATGACATATGCAGAGATTGAGAAGCAGTACCCAGAGGAGTTTGCTCTTCGAGACCAAGAGAAGTATCTGTATCGTTATCCTGGCGGCGAGGTGAGACTCTTCCCACAGAGTAACTACTCAGCCCTTTAATTTGGAGGAAGGACTGGTGTGCTCTTGGGGGATGTGGAAAGGATGGTCTAGCCATCATTTACCTTCCTTCTTTTGGGTCATCCTGTATTTATGTGTTTAATTCAGATCAGGCAGTCAAATCCCTCCTTAATTTGTTAAGATCTCTAGAGGAAGGGGTAGCAAGATGTCTTCTGTGTGGAGAATACTGTGGAATCAACATGCTCTTTTTAACTCTTTTATTATTCTGCTCCCTCAATCTCACCCCCACCCAAGTAGGTATAATCACCAAGTAAATATATGGGACATGAATTACTTCTCTATCATCTTTCATGTTTTGTGCTCTTTCTTTGTCTAGGTAGCTTCATACTCTAGGATGTTCAAGGCAAAAATAAGTAAACCAGAATGGCAGAGGTCCAGGGAGTCTCTCGTTGCCTTACATCCTGCACGTTCCCCAGCACACACCAACAACAAAACACACACATGCACGTTGAATTCAAACTTGCTTTTCTTGACCTGTGATATTCTTGGTCTGAATATTTCACTTGAAAGATCCAAGGAGTATTCTTAAGATACCAGGGCTGGGATGGTTAGCAGGCAACACAGAGTCACCGAAGCTCCAGGAGGAAAGCCAGCCTGGGCAAGAAGTGGCCTCTTGACTCTGGGATTGCGCCACTGGCTTGGCTGCCAGATTGCACCTGGCCTCTTACCAGCCTGTCCACTTGTTCCCACAGTCATACCAGGACCTGGTGCAGCGGCTGGAACCTGTCATCATGGAGCTGGAACGTCAGGGCAATGTCCTTGTCATCTCCCACCAGGCTGTCATGCGCTGCCTCCTGGCCTACTTCTTGGATAAGGGTGCAGGTGCCATTTGAGGGAAGGGCAGTGGGGAGAGGGCCAGATTCACAGTGGCACCCTAATTCCTGGCAGCTGGACCTCCTCCTCTTCCACTCAAATTAGAGTACATTCTTCAGACAGCAGTGTGGGGCTCCCAGCAGCCATGGAGTCAACTGCTTGCTGAATTCACTCCCAGTGGAGGGTGGCTGCTGCTGGTGCTGCTTTTGATCCAGCTGACACTCCTGGCAGCATCAGGAAAGTGGTTGAATAGTCCTAGCATGTCACTGAGGCTATTAGGAAGGTAGTATTTGAGAAACATCTTCATCCTTTGGGTTGGAGGTGGGCAGCTGTGTCCAGGTAAGAACAGTGAGGAAATGCTTTTCTGATTCTTCCTTCCCTTCCTGATCTGTGAGCACCAGATGTCTGCAGATTGGCTTTTGGTTACCCTGATGGGCCACAGTTTTCCTTCCCATGGGGCTGTGGGTATGGCATTTATTCCTGTTTTGCCCACGTAGAAGAAGCTAAAATGGCCTTATTTCCTCCCTTACTGATTGGGTGGCTTCTTTGGTCCCCATCATTGTATGGGGTTTAGAGAAAAGGAGGAGCTCTACAATGTTAGGTGGTGGTCAGGGTGAAGAAGACTAAGTATGAGCTCAGATTCTCTCTGCCACTGACTTGATCTTACTCCATAATTCTAAAAGACTTCCTTCATCCCATCTTTCTGTTTTCAGATGAGCTACCGTACTTGAGGTGTCCTCTCCACACCATCTTCAAACTTACTCCTGTGGCCTACGGTAACTATGAGCTCAGGGGCTAGCAGGAATTGGGGACTGTGAAAGGTCAGGATATTTGGGTTCTCTAGTTGTCTAGAAATTTGACATCACCCCTGTGTACCAGGGACATTGCACTAATGCTTTCCGGTTTTAAAGCTGCACGTATATGCGTGTGTGCTGGGGAACGTGCTTTCCCATACTGAAACTGAGGAATTCTCCTTTGAGCTTTTTCCTCAAGGCCTTTCTTTCTTCTGCTTCTCAGGGTGCAAAGTGGAAACAATTAAACTCAATGTAGAGGCTGTGAACACCCACCGTGACAAACCAACTGTAAGTATTCCCCCATCAACAAACAAGCCAGGTTTCCACCTCTTTGAGGCCTTAAACCTTTGGCATAAAGAGACTGGGGTTTCTTTTACATACAAAAGGAAAACTGATCCAGAACTCATGGACTTTATAGTCTGCTTCTAAAGGGAAAAGATATGGGAATTATTAATTTTTAAATTAGTACCTTTCTCATGAATTTAACCTTGAAGGTTGGCTCCTGAAAATTCAGCTAAATATGGGAAGTGTTTGGCTCAAGTGAAATTCAGACTCCCCCCAGGAAGGTTCCCTTTAGAGAGCAGGGTTCAGAGGAGCTGAAAGGTGGGGTCAGCAGGTTTAGGTTGGTGCCTGGTCTGCCCCTGTGATCTATGTGGCCTTAGGTAGACCCCTTGTTTGCTGGACCCCTTTCTGGTTCTGGGATGTGATGCTCAGGGAACTTTTCCCACTGTGACCCTTTGAGCCTCCTGGGGCCAAGAAACCAGGCTACGTCCTGCATGAGGCCTTGTGTACAGAGCAGCAGGAGGACGGAAGCTGCCGTGGTTTCAAGCGTTATTTAACCTTTGTGAGGGAGCCTTTGGCGTGGCTTTCATTTGTGTGGTGTCCCTCCATTTCCAATCAGAACAACCTCCCCAAGAACCAAACCCCTGTAAGGATGAGAAGGAACAGCTTTACGCCTCTGTCCAGTTCGAATACAATAAGGCGTCCAAGAAATTACAGTGTTGGGAGCCGGCCCCTCAAGCCCCTCAGCCCTCTCCGTGCCTTGGACGTGCAAGAAGGGGCCGACCAGCCGAAGACCCAAGTCAGCATTCCGGTGGTGTAACCGTGTGTCTCCCTTTAGCCCTGGCCTCCTGCCCTGTCACTAATCTCCAAGGAGTCATTTAACTTCCACCTCCACCCTTCCCTCAACACCTCACCATTATTCTTAACCCAGAATTTGAGGTCACGCTTATGCAGACCAACTTTAGCTGCTCTCCAGTTTGAAACAAGAGGGCAAGTTGGGTCTTTTAGGACAGGTACCCAGTTGGGGTGGTCTGGAGGAGGAAAAGGATATGTACTCCCTGGGGCTGAGCTTGCCTCAGACACTTGGTTCTTCTCTCTGTTCCCTGGTGCCTCAGCGCACTGCCTTGTGTTGGTGAAATGGGGGATGGTGGTGAGTGGAAGGAGACATGAAAGCCCATTTTCCCTTCACCTTTGTCTCTTTAAAATGTGTGTTTTACTCACAGTCTTTACTTGACTACCACCCTTTTTCATCTCCCCTTTGGATTGTCCAGAGTCATGCATGCCATGGTGGTGTCTGTCAGAGAGGGAAAGGGCAGCAGTGTGGGAGAAGTCTAGGTCCCAGTGGATTTTTCTGCAGTGGGCCTAAATGGATTGGACTGGAGGAGTCTTTCTTTTCCCTTCTCCCTTCCTCTAGCCAGGTCCTGAAAGGGCCAGCCCAGTTTATGGAACATCCACAGAATGCTCTGGAGCTTGCAAGTGGACATAGGGTGAGAGTTCTTGCCTCTTTTCATGAGGAACAGTCCTGCAGTTTCGATGGGGCTAACCTGGCTCTAGCGATGTGGGACACATCTTGGTTGTGTTTTTATTTTTGAAGAGCCAGGTATAGTCCTTTGCTGGCTGTGGAGTGGGGTTCGCAATAGTAGGGTGGTCTCTAGTTCTTGCAGGCCTCTTGGTTCAGCCAGGTCTTTTTTCCTGTGGCTTTCAGGTTCTTTGCCAGTCACAGCATCTTTTATGCCAGAGCCAGTGCCACAGCTTTTTAGAAGGATGGAGTTAGATTCTGGAGTCACCACTAATGTCTTAATCATTCAGAACAAAAGAGAAGAGGTCACTGCAGTTCACTAAAGCTGCTTATTATTTTCCAGTAATTTTCAGCAAATCCCCAAAGTTAATTTTTTTAACACAAGCAATTTTTAAAATCTCTCTTATTGGGATATTCTTTTGTTTATACAAAAGAGAAATTATCGTAACGTTCAAAGCTCTGTGTGGTCCAGCTCTGGACTATTCTTATTTCTCTACTCATTTCTGTGATCTCATTTTCTTTGTAGGATTAAAATAAATTGCTTAAAGGAGGGACTCTCAGCCCATTGGTGGCATGTGATAGTTTTCCTTCTATCTCAGTTTTACATACAAAATATATGAATGTATATGTGTATATTTTTCAGACAAGAGTTCTTGTGAGATTTTTAAGAGAGAGATGGGACCCCCTGCCTATCAGCTTACATTTAAGAGTCAACTGGTGAGAGAGCATGTGAGCTATTTTCCAAGGGTTTTTGTTTTGAAATAGAAAACCTTTCATTATGATCATGGCTGTTCAGGAGCATTTCTTGGGATCTCCTTTACTGCTTTGGAAACATACTGTGCCTGGGTCTGTCTGTGTCAGACTGAATGCTGACTCAGAAACTCAGGGTTGGAGTCTGGCCACGCATGTGTTCAAATAGCTTCCCTAATGATTCTGATTCATACCCAGATTGAGAACACCACCGTATGAGGCTGGGTGGAAGCGTAGTTTCTTGGATAAAGTATCAACCTTGGAATTACAATTCCCCTTGGTTCTAAAAGGACAATTCTTTGGCGTTAGATGTTAGAGCAGATCACGATATTAAATGAAGCAAGGCTCTTACCATCAGACTGTTGTTAGTGACTTACTGTAGGTTCAAGTTCCGTCTTTTCCCCTTCATGTTGCAGAGTGATATGGAACAAATCCCTAAATTAATGTCCTTAAGTAAAAGCTGGGGGGTTTGAAGCCCCTGGAGGGAGGTGCTGATGTACAGCCTGCGGGAGGATGAAGGTTCCTCACTTTGAGTCCGTTTCCTGTACATTCCGAGTAGAATACCACAGCCACTTTCCAAAGACTGCTGGCCTGGATTCTTCTCAAAATTGTGTCTAAGACGTGAAGTAACCTGCTCTTCCTGTGGAGCCACTGCACAATGTATTTAGTAGTGTCTTTTTTTGTGGGGCTTTGGGCTGGATGGAGGAAGGAGATAAGGAAATTCAAGGAAAGAGACAGAGCATGCAGTTTACAACAAGTGAACCTTTGCAAAGAGCCACACACTGAGCCTGGAAGTGCTGACATTGCTGTGGAGTACAGATTGCTTCTCCTGACTTTCTCTTCTCTGTGAGCGGCGTGTAGATATGTCCTGTCCCCCCACTGTGAGATTAAAGTCTGGGAGATAGATATATGTGACACATTTACAAGGTTGCCTTTTCTAGCTTCTTTGGGATGGTGATAACTCTAGCCCAAATAGGCATTCAGTCTTCTCCTCTGCTGTGATGTGAGAGTAATTTAGAGATAATAAGCGAGAAGAGGGAGAACTTTGATCCAAAGACTCAGAATTTAGGGCTGCACCTCCTCAGCCAGAGGGGACTTCTCAGGCTGATTAGCATTGTGTTAGTCCGTTATAAGCATTGTCATTAGAGACAGGTCACTGGATGTTCATTCTGGCACTGATAATTTTTCGAATCTTCCCCTGTGTTAGTCGGCTTTTCCCAGTAGAGGAGCTGAGGTGACCTTATTCTCAGATAGGACAGGGGAAGTTGAAATTTGAAAACAGCACAAGTTTCAATGTCCTTCAGTTTTTGATCCTTTCTGAGCTGTTCAGCAGAAGCCAGAAGAATATAGAATTAAATAGAGCCCTTCCAAATTTTAGGAGAGTCCTACTTCCCATCTTTTCTTTTCTGTTCTTCTCCCCTCTTGTTACTTTAATGTATATTGGTAGTAGATACCTGTTAACTCTGCTTGTGTCTTATCACAAGTCCTACAAAGGAAGGATGGACTCCAAGGAACCCTTTGCTAAGGCTTTAAATGCTGCTATGTGGAAAAGGGGTGAAGACTTTGGCATTCGATCTACTGGTATGAAATGGGGAAACAAAAATCATATTTTATTTTCTTACTTCCAAACTGAATGAGGAAGTCTGTAACAGATTTGAAAGGACTCTATTACAGATTCAGAGAACCCACTTCTGTTCTGTTCCTACCTCCTGATTTCCAAATTGGAATTTAGTATTTACTTAGTGTCTTTTGTTTTGGTAAAGGGATGGTTTTACATTGAGTTGGAAAGTATAATAGGAAAAAATTTTAAATATATGCTTTGTGCTAGGGACCTACTCTGTATCATTGTCTCTGGTTTTTGTTTTTGTTTCCCAAGAAGTTAGAGTCAAGGTTAAGAAGTCAAGGATATAATGAATTTGTACTCTTGGAGGGAATTTTTGAGCAATTCACTGAAGATCTGGTAGGTCTCTTGCAATCCACATTTGATCTTCAGAGGCACTAGTATCTGAAGAAGTATATGATATAGTTGTTTGCAAATAAACTTCTCTTTTGGTTTTTTTGGGGTCAGGAGATCTGAGTTGTAGAGAAACTCATTGGTGCTTGGGATGGCCAGTGGACAAAGGGAAACAATTTCTACTTAACTAAGACAGCTGCTTCTGGGTGATGGAGTCTTACGCACATTCCATTATCTTAGCCTAGCCCAGAAGCCATGTTGTACTTGTTGTCAAGAAGTTTGATGGAGGTACCCAGCTTTTATTACACTCATTTTCACTTGTTTGTATTTTAAAATTTTAAAACAGTGTTTTACATTGAAGTCAGATTGTCACATTGGCATACAAGATCTTTGACAAAAATGACATAGACATCAGAAGTGTGTCCAGGAATTTAGACTCTTACCATCCTGAAGACTGTCTCTAGAGGGGTCCATGTGCTGATTGACTGATGGGCTCTGACAAGGACTGTAAGCTGAAAGTCTTATCTGTTTTCTCATTGTACTGATTGTTAGTATAATACATTATTGTAATTTTCTATGACATGTGTCCTGCAAAGAGAGGAAGTTAACCACTATACATTTTCTTTATGGGGAACTTCTCTGTGCTATGATTATTCATGGACATTTCTTGTACAATAGTAGTCAAATTTTCACTGTGTTTATACAGATAGATGATGGTTGTATGGTACTTTGTGAACTCAGCAGAGGGAATGCCTATTCAGTCTGAAGGTGTGACCTGTACTTGAAGTTATCTCTTCCAGTCCCCTGCTTCAGGGTACGAGTTCTCTTTCACCATTCCTGAACCTTTCGTCCTCACCTTTCCTACTAAGGAGTGTAACATTCCATTGGAGAGTGCTGTTGTTTTTAATCTGCCATGTGTTTGGCTTTTACTCCTAATATAAGAAATGCAAAGGTATTTGCATTCAGAAACTGATAAGAGTGAGCAAAGGTATTCTTTCCCATAAGTCTTTCACTGGGTGCCTGGGACCAACATTTACCTACTCATTATTTTTGTTTTTGAATTGCTTGCTATGTCTTTGTTGTTGTTGTTGAGGTAACAAAATCGACCCATTGTGATATGGTGATGGTTTTTCTATGGCAAAAGCAAAGGACTGACTGCTATTATCCTAGCCTAGCCCAGAAGCTCTTTGGAGGGGACTATGTATGGGGCTGATCACCACTGATTTGAAAGAAATGGGCTGGACTGGGAAGCCCAGGAATTGAGTTCTACTGAGGACTTCCTAAGTGCGGCTATATTGAAATTAGGAACATTCATCTCTAGTCACATTATGATTTAGTCTGATGACACTGATGACAAAAATTTTCACTCAGATCCACTAAAGGTGTATATAACTATATTGGAAATGTGTCTTTTGTGTGTGTGTGTGTGTTGTTGTTGTTGAATGGGTAAATAAAATTGTTGAGTAATTTGAACCTATCAGAAGGCTTCTGGTATTTTTGTTTTGTATTTTGGGTTGTGTTCTCCCAACATCCTACTACTAAAGCTTCACAGCATGCTGAGAAGACCTGGGCAGGCCAACAATGGAGTTCTCAGAGTGATTGGACATGGTCCAGCCATGACTCTCTTTCACCACCTTCTGGGGAGGATGGGAAGGACATGGGAAGCACTTGAACTTGAGTAGTTACGTATACCTATTGGTGCCTATGCAAGAATTAAGGAAAAATTACACTTGACCCTATGGTGCTATGATTCCCACTAACAACATGTAGCTCATACTATCTATTATGAAGAAAAAGTTGATCTTCTACAATGTAATGGGATGTTGCTTCTAAATTATGACCTGCCTGTTTCTAAAGACATTACAACCACTGGATAAAATGGTTATTTGACAACTTCTGGAACAGGAAGTACAGCTGGAAATTGTTTTGCTATTCTCATGCCTCCTTCCTTGTTACTCTAAGAAGGACCAGGAGCTCATTAGAAATGCAGTCTCGGGCCCCATCTCAGATCTACTGAATCAGACCTTTCATTTTAACAGGATCACAGGTGATTCCTAGGTACATTTAACATTTGAGAAACATTGTTCTAAGGGGGAGAACTTCTCACAAGGTAAAATATTAAATCCCAGCTCAGAGGAACAAGTTGGTCTGCTCTGATCACTGATTTCAGAATGGTCTTGAGTAACAACAATGGTAGAGACCCTCCTCAGAAGCCAAGAAGCCTCTGACTGCATTGTCACTTTTTTGGCATGGTCTTTGGCTGATACAGGCTGCATACTCTCTTTTGCCACAGGAATCCTGACCACTTCTGCTTCATGTCTTAGGTATGTAGTTTATGGTCCAGGTTGGAAAGGAGCACCTGGCCCAACACGGTCACAAGGTCAGCTTCTCAGGGAAGGAAGCCCTTGGCTATGCTGTTAGAGTTTGCCTGACTCCCCAGAGTCAAGGTGTGTGTGCAAGCACACCAGTGTGTCCTTGCATGTGTGTGGAGGGGCAGAAGAGGGGGGTGGGGGGTCACGGAAGGGCTGGGGGTGAATTCTGCTCTGTTTTTCCTTGTTCATCCTTTGGTTGTGATATAATGGCTTTGCTTCTCTTCCTCTTTGACTCCTAGGAAGTGGATAATGTGCTGGCTATGCATAGACATCCCTCTGTGGGATCCCTCACATTGCTCTCCTGATGATCTGGAGGCTGAGGCCAGACCTCTCCGAGGGACTGGATCTACTGAAAAGCTTGGGATGTCAGCTCCACTGAGGCTAGCAATGGAAGTTAAGTGGGGACTGCACATTCGTGGCCACCAAAATGAGGCCTGAAAAGACATCACCACATTTCTTCCCCCCATGCCTAATGGGAATATCAGTTATACTGTGCCTCAAAACGTTTAACAGCCTGAACCAATTAATATTTATCATCTTTTTGTTGGGTTTGGTCCAGGTTTGTGAGTGTCAATCATCCTGTTTTAGGCTTTCAGCATCCTACCTGGGACTGCATCCCTAGCTGGCTTTTTTTTTTTTTGCCTAAGGTGCATATTAGGTAAATTTGGTGACTGAGTGAGAGGGATGAGCTCCAGGAAGCCTTTTCTGTGCAATAAGAACTGATCTTTGTGTCCTTTGCTGGCCAGCTGGCCAGCATCCAATCTACATATGCTGATAGTCACTTCCTGATACATAGGAAAAGAGACAAATTGCCAGGTAAATGGAAGGTATCTGAGAAATTCAGTACCTAATATGTCTCTTCTGCAGTGGAGGAGAAGCAGTGTCAGCACCCTTTTCATTTAGAAAAGTTTTTCTGCTTCCAGACCCTTCAGGGCAGAGTCTGACTACAAGACTTCCCAAAAGGGTACCATCTTTACATTCTCTTTTGTACCACTGTATTTTCTACCTGATGCACGTGCCTCTCATAGCTGAAGAAGACTGAGGTAGTTCTCCTGGGTGACTGAAAGGAGGGCTGGAAAATCAGGGTGCCATTTTTACCCCAAGAAGAAATAAATGGGAATGAACTCTACTGGGGAATTTCTTTGGCTTTGAAACACATAAAAGCAGACATGTTCTTTGGTGCGAACTCTCATGGTGATCTTGTCTCTAAGATGGCTGGCTGTGACTTCAAGGAAGTGGTCTTGTGATGCCTGCCTCTGGGTTAGTTGTCACTATCTTGATCTACTGGTCTCCAGTGGCACCCTGCAGGAGCAAAGGACAACTAAGACCCATATGCATTTGTCAATTGCTTCCCTTACAGATAAGCCTAATCCCCACCGTGGATCAGTGATTGTCAAGTGCACAAATCTGTCTCTGTAAATGTGACTTTAATATGTCGCTACTCCCGAGGAGAAAGAATGTAAAATCCCCGCAGGATGTTATATCTTACAAACAAAATCCTTTTTTCTTTTTTTTTTTTTTAAAGCATAGTACACTTTTGGCTTTAAATTTTTATTTTCCTTTTTTCACTCAAATGCCCACTTATTGGGCAGAAGTTTGAGCTCAAGAAAAGTGATGAGGTTCAGCTTTTCCTAAATGGTTCTTTCATCCTGTGGCTGGTGCAGGAGAACTGTTACCGATGACGTGAAGAGCTGGGCTGGAGGCAGTTCAGCATCTTGCAACTCGGAGCTTAATTTACACACAAAACTGCCTCGGAAGGCCCCTTACTCTGCTGTGTGGCAGATGGTTTTCATCTGGCTGCTTGTGGCATGCTGTACTGTAATGATTTGTTCTGATGCAGATTTCTTTCTGATGATCAATGTTTTATTTAGTTATTTATTTTATTCATATGAGGCATTTTTAAGTCCTCCTATTAGCATTTGCATGTATTTAATCAGAATGTAATATAATTTATGTTGTCAGTTTTTTGGTAGAGGCCTACATGGTTTGAACTTTTTTTTTTAAGTCTGATGTCCATAGTATGACTTAAATTAAATTTCCAGAATATGGATATCTGTAAAAGGTTAATAACTTTGTTAAAGTACAGTGGACTTTTTGAATACTTTTCTCCTCATTGATTTTTATTATAAACCAAGAGATGTATTTCTCTGGAGAAATGTTCATCTCCTGGATAAATAAAATCATGCTAAAATATGTGAGTAATATGTATTGCTTTTATAATAATACAATAAAAGTTATTTTAATTAAAAATGCAATTAGTTTTTTAAATCACACACAAAAGTGGATAACATTTTGAGTATTCATACACAAACTATTAATAACGTTGTCCAAAATGCATTTGAAACAAAATTCTGTAAAATTTTTTTCTCAAAAAATTAGATTGTATATATATTTCCAACTATGTAATGTGTTCAATTAGTGTTTAATGTCTTCATCAAGTTCCAGTAGCATTTCAGAGGGATATCAGTGGATTTTTTTTTTAAGAGAGAGGGACAGAGAGAGAGAGAGAGATAGAGAAAGAGAGAATCAGTTTTATTTAGTTTTTCACATGGCTTTCGTTGCTCTGAGACTTTGTTGTGTACGTGGTGCTGGGATTTGAACTCACTCACGCATGCCTGGCAAGCGCCGTAACCACTGAGCCACTGCTCCAGGCCCAGGCATTGTTGATATTCTAGACATTTATTCTTTCAACAAGTATTTCATGACTGCCTGTTGGTAGTTAGGCCATGGATCAGATTAAGTCCCTGTCCTTTTTCTAGAGTTTATTTTTGAACAGGAAAAGGTGAGGGGCTGGAGTGTTGACTCAGAGGTTGAAGCGCTTGTGTGGCACACGCAAGGACCCAGGTTCAAACCCCAGCACCACGTACACAACAAAGGCCAGGTTAAAAACTAAATAAAGTTGGTTCGTTTTCCCTCTCTCTCTCTCTCTCTCTCTCTCTCTCAGGAAAGGAAATGAAAAGGTTAACAGTAAGTCTGTAGCTCTTCCCTCCCTCTAGGAATAATTTCTCCCTCCTGAATGACCTAGAGTAAAACCATTATAATAATAATAGTTTTGTAAATTTCTATGTTAAAGGACTGGGAGTATTCTCTTGGGAGAAAGTAGTAACAGAGATTAAAATGTCCCTAAGAGGGCTGGAGCAGTGGCTCATTGGTATGGCACCTGCCTGGCACATGCGAGGATGCAGGTTCGAACCTCAGCACCACATACACAACGAAATGTCAGAGCAATGAAAGCAGCATGAAAAACTAAAAAAACATTGATTTTCTCTCTCTCTCTCTCTCTCACTGTCCCTCTCTCTCTTTAAAAAAAATCTATAAGAAGAAGAATGAAATTATGACAATTATGACATTTGATGGTAAATGGTTGGAACTGGAGAACATTATGGTAAGTGAAATAAGCCAGACTCAGAAAACATTTCCAAATTCTCTCAGTTCAAGGATTCTTCTGCTAGAAAGAAAATTTATGAATTTTCCCAGTTTGAAAGAAAGTGAGAGATAGTGGTTGCAAGTGTTGATAAATATGTTAGGCTTTAATGCGAGTGCGCTGTCAAAGGTAATTTCCTTGGAAAGATCTACAATCACTTGCAGGTATTACCCGAAGCAGCCATCAAGCCATCGTTGGTCAAAGGCTGTGAGAGTCTGGAATCATTATTGATTTACAGATAGGTCAATAAATGCTCTATTGAAAGACATCTCTCAGCATTGTTGAAGTTTTTGTCAAAGCTAATGTCTCAGAGTGAGGTAAAGAAAGGCTAAGGTTTGTAACAGGACTTACGAAACACATACCGTACTATGTTTAAATGTCACTGCCAACAAAGACATCAGGATTAGAAAATGACTTTAGAGAGTGCTCTGAGTTGTATGATGGGCATTGGTTGTTTTCCTCCTGTCGCTTTATTACACCATGTTAAACCTCTCCAGGGATTCACGAAGGACTCTGTAGAGGCTCAACCTTGAGGCTTGTGTTAGTGGCAAAACTCCACTGGCACCTCCTATAGCAATAGCCCTTGCTTTTCTGGTTTCTAAACATCGTTTGCACCATCAATCTACATCCATTTTCTTGAGCTCATTTGAAAATTTGAAAAATTAAAGACTCTTCCCAGAAAAAGGTAGGCTCTTGTAAGTTTTCCATACTGTTTAGAAGGGTCAGGACCTGAAACCTATGCTTGGACATCAGGGTGGGAAACCAAGAACTAGGTGATAATTTATCTACTCTCTTTTCCCTCTCCTCTGACATATTAAACATATGTATAATCAGGTTAATTAGGTGGAAGCCATTTATCTTTAATTCTAAATTTCAAAAAGCTTTGAAAACCAAGTTTTCTTTTAACTCATGTGACAGTAAAATTTGACTTGAACTTTGTGAGGATATGTACAGTCTCTATATCCCACACAACATGAATATTATATTTCATGAAGAAATATTAGTAATACCAGTAGTATGAGCAATATGGACTCTATAAAGTCCTCAGAATCTTGCATCTAAAGTAAGTCATTGAGATGAATTATTGAATTATTTTCAGGAGTATGTGCTCTATTTTATGTGTCTATTTTATGTAGGACTAGCTAGGTTTTTCTTTCCCTTTTTAATGTTTTATTATACAACATTATATATGTAACTTTATATGAGACACTGAAGAACATATATTCCTTGGGAAGTAGAGTATGTGGTATGTTAAAAATTATTCAAAACTTGGACCTAGGAAGAAAGATCACTAGAATAAATTATTAGTGAGTTACTGGGCATTTTTTTTGCAGACCCTCTGTAGATTATCAATTCCTTAGGGTTATACAACTTTGATCAATTTTTTAATTAAAAATATTCTTTTACAACCCTGTAAAAGTAGAGTCTAGTTTGTAGCAAATGAATGAAAATCCTTATCTGAAAGCAATGCAAGTGGTTCATGATCATAGCAAAGCAAATGAATTCTGTCCATTTTGTTTCAATTAATTTCTATCATGTATAAAAGTCAATTCCAAATTTTATTGTTCTGTAGGATATAAACTAATTTTGTATCTATTAAAAGAGAATGTTTTTGACTGATTATATGAATCACTTTTTCAAATTTCTCTGAACTAGTCATAGGATCTTTAGTAACATTAATCATGACATTTATTTTGTATTATACAAGTGTCATTTTTTAATTTTGAAATTCATACATTAGAAGGTGCTTACACATAGTAGTTGAGAAAAGAGGAAAACATCAGAAGACAAAATTCAGCAAATGATAAATAATCAGTACAAATTTGATTTGGTGGCTATGGTAGTTTCTAGAAGACTATATTCCTTTCATTTATTCCAACATTGCTTATTTTGTTTTATTTTGAAACAAAATCTTGCTAAGTAGCCCAGGCTGCCCCCAAATGTGCGATCCTCCTACCTCAGCCTCCTGAGTAGCTGAGATTATGGGCATGCACTACTCTACCCAGCCCTGCATTGATTCTGCTCTGCAATATGGGGTTCAGAAGGAGGGAATAGAAACACAACGAGGCACAAACCCGTTCTTAAAATTGTCACCGGTTTAGCATTGCAATGTAGGAGATGAAAAAAAAAAAATCTCCTCTACCCTCTTAGATTCAGTAGCTGTGACCTGAGAATTAAACTGAGAAAAGAAAGATTAACAGAAGAAAACATCAGATTATTATGTATGAAATTCAAATATGTGCAGGGGAGCGCAGAGTAATCCAAAGCAGTGCTTAGAATTGGGGATTTATATGCAATCTTAACAAGTGAAGTGGTAGAAAAGTACTTAACAGGAAAAGTACTTACGGATGACCTTTTGGCAAGTTAAATGGGTTTTCAGGAGATAAGAAATTTTATAACATTTGTCCTTGTAGGTATGGGTGGTATTTATGCTTCAAGGCCATAAAACTCCCCTGGTGAAGAATTTGGGATAGGTTTATTTGCATTCTCTCTTCTGGGAGTAGACCTACCCTGAAGAAGAAGAATTTATATCTACCTTATTTTCTAGAAGTTGCTTTTCGGGTTGGGGATTTAGCTCAGTGGCAGAGCACTTGCCTAACGCACTCAAAGCCCCAAGTTTGATCCTCAGCCCTGAAAAAAAAAAGAAGTTGCTACTTTTAGTGAGATCAGGGAAATTCCAAGAAAGCTTAATTTTCCCTGCATCTGCTGAATCTGAAATGTCTTCAGCTTAAAATAATCTGTATAATGAAGTAGGGGAGAGTGTCAGTGCCGTCCTCCTTCAGCAGAAGGACATAAACAGATCATTTCAGAGTAATAATAATGGATGGAGAATAATGTTTGGGACCTTACTGTGTCCTTAGATGATTTATATTTATTATTTTATCAAAACCTAAAATTTTGTAAAATTACCAATTTTGTAGAAATTGGTAACAAACTGTAAAATTTGTTACCAATTTTATAACTGGAGCACAGAGGACCAACTAAGTGGTAGAATAGACATGAACAAGATGCCAACATGCCCCAAAGCAACGTGATGTGTTTTCATTCCGGAGACCAAAGCATTCCCCTCAACTCTTTCTTCATCCTTTGGGTTAACTATGGACTCAGGCCACATCTTGCTCCAGGAAGAGTCGCAGAGTGGGAATAGTCCTGGCAAATTAAGAAAGCATGTCACTGCAGGACTTAGGAGCTCTCAGGTTAGCAGTCAGTCGGTGATCTGGAGGGATAGATAAGGTCACGTTGATTTGTTGAGTTTCAGTCTCCAGTGTGCTTATAGCCTTGGGATAATTTGGTGTTCAGGAAAGGGAGAGGAGGTGGCACTGAGTATTGGCTTTCACCTAGGAAAACAGCATTGATTAGCACCCAGTCCTCTACCCCCAGTGCTGGAGAGTTGCAGAAGGTGGACTGTAAACACTGGCAGCTATTGACATGAGTCAAGTTCATGGCCAGACAGTTTGACCTACATCAGTTGGGGAAGGATAAATCTCAGTTAAAAGGGGACTGGTCAACTGGATTTGCATTTCCAGAAACTGGGACATTTCTAAAGCTAAAACTGGCAGCTCCTTAACCACCTTTGCGTTTTTGCAAGGCCTCTACCTGTACCAACTTCCTTACCGCTCTTATTTCCTGTGGCAGGGGATATACATACATACCTGTGTGTCGAGTAATTGACACCAGATGTTTTTTCGGATCGTGTGCTGTCTGGTACCAGTCATGTGGTTGACTTCTGCCTTAGACGGTACGTATGCTTTCCTTAAAGTCAGTTTACCAGGCGCTTGATCTCAGTTTGTGGGTTTTGAGGCATTCTGTCTAGGGGTTTTAGTGAGATCTACATTTATGATATTTGTTTCTTTTATTGAAAAAATCTCAAATTACTTCATCTAATGCTCTATATTCCTGAGGGGCTTACTATCTATTTAATGATTCTGCTTTCTGAAGTGAGTGGTGACTTTCCCTTCCTGTTCTGGGAGCAAAACCAGTACCAATATCAAAATCCGGAGAGGTTGTACCTGTTATAAATTCTGGGACTGCTATTTGGGAAGGGAATTGTTCGTTCAGGGGTAGATAATTTGTGGTTGAATTTGAATGAAATGCCTGATATCCTTTTGGAAATATAACTTTGGAAATCTTGAGAAAGGTAGGGACAGGGATGGACATGGACATGGAAGAGTGTGAGAAACTAGGACTCATAATCCAGTAAAAAGACACATGGATGCAGAGATCTAGCGGGGGCTTCCTCGCAGTGTGTGCTATGCCAAGCAAATCTGTTTTGTTTTTCTTTGCAACAGAGAGCTGTCAAGAACACCCAGTGGACAACAGCTTATTTGCTGCAGTGGAGGTGGATGGACAGATTCTGGGGACTTACTTTTGTATCAAGGGCTACCACCTGGTAGGGAAGAAAACCTTTTTTTGCAATGCCTCTGAGGGTTGGAATGCCTCTGCTACTGAGTGCCGCTGTAAGTTGGATCTTTCTACTTCTTTGCCCATATTGTTCTCCTGCTATATTCTTTTACATTCTTATTCCTACAGGCTGTGCTAAAACTTTATTTTAAAACTCTCAATTTCTAGCTGGGCATAGTGGTGCATACCTGTAATCCCAGCAACTCAGGAGGCCGAGACAGGAGGATCGCAAGTTCAAAGCCAGCCTCCAGCAACTTAGAGACATTGACTCAAAATAAAGCATAAAAAGGGCTAGGGATGTAGCTCAGTAGTTAAGTGTCCCTGGATTCACTCCCCAGTAACCCCAACCCTCCCCAAAATCTCAATTTCTATTTACACACTTTTAAAGCAGTGTAGTGGTAGATCATCTCTGGCTGATCAGCTCTTGCTGGTATTAATCTAATTGCATTAATAAAATTAATTACTCCTATGTATAGGAGAGGTTGTTTTTTTTTTTTTTCATTTTTGTTTTGTTTTGGCTTTTTGGTGCTGAGGATCAAACCCAGGGCCTCACGTATGCTAAGCACATGCTCTACCACTAAGCAACACCCTCAGCCCCTGAAAGCACTTTTTCCATATATTAAAACTACTTTGTTTTTCACTGTAATGTATTTAACCTCATACTTCCTTTAAAAATTCTTGTAATATGGAAAAACTATATACAAAGTCAGAAAGGTCAAATGAATAGGTATTCAGTTCACAGCTTCATCAGTTATCAATACATGGCTACCGCTGTTTTATCTATAGCCTCCCTTACTTTATTATTTTGGAGTAAGAACATTATATTTTATTTCATTCATCATATAACTTTTGAACTGGGGAAATGTTATGCTCTCTGTATATTTACACCAGTACTTTATCCTCCTTCCCTCTGCATTTTGTGCTGTTTTTCTATACCATGTGAAGAAACAAAATAAAACAAAACAAAATAGAATTAACTAGTTTACATTTGGCTGGATAGAAGGGCAAGAAAGACTTGCCTAAAATATAGGCCCAGGAATTTTGAGCAGTGCTTAACAGGATAATGAACATACAGTGGTGGTTTCTAGTTATGTGCTTAATCATATTTAGCAAATTCAATTGCCAATTTATGTCCTTCTTGTTCATGTCTTTTTTGTTGTTGTTTTTAGGAGAGAGAGGGACAGTGAGAGAGAAAGTGCAAAATAATTTTATTTAGTTTTTCATGTGACTTTCGTTGCTCCAACACTTCGTTGTGTATGTGATGCTGGGGCTCAAACCCACATCCTTGCATATGCCAGGCAAGCGCCGTAACCGCTGAGCCACCACTCCAGCCCCAGTCAAGACCATTTCTGCCCTACTTTTGGAAACCTGGTCTGTTCTCATCCTGTGTTGATATGGTTTGTCATTTTCTCCCTGGTGCCTGAGGAGATCTGGCCTTTGCTGTGACAGGTTTAGCCTGGCCCTTTCAGATCACTGTTGGTTTCCTTCTTCAGTGGGCCACTGTCCTGACCCTGTGCTGCTGAATGGTGAAATTCAATTCTTCAGGCCTGTGAATATAAGTGACAAGATCACATTTAAGTGCAATGACCACTACATCCTCCAGGGCAGCAGTTGGAGCCAGTGCCAAGAGGACCATACCTGGGCACCTCCCTTTCCCATCTGCAAGAAGAGTAAGTACTAGAGAAATGATGGGGAACCTGAAAATACTGATTAGCAGTGTTACCCCAGACAGCCCCTCATCCCTGCAATGCTTTCTTCTTTTCTGTATCTGGGGACAGGTTTGGGTCCAGTTGTCAAGAAATAAACAGAGTTCACAGAAATAAGTCTCAAGTGATATTCCATTGTAATAAACAACATCCAAATAGCAGCTTTTTCTAAGTTCAAGTAGGATTCCTATCCTACCGGTCCAATACAGGTTAGTTTGAAGCATTGACTATTATATTTTATGTTTTAATTTCAAGACATTGACTTACAGTTTTTATTTGAAAAATACACAAAACGGTGGGGAGGGGGTGACCACAACTCATTCATTGCAAAATAGTATACAAGAGGCAAAAGTCTCTGTATCATTAGAATTTGTACCTCGCAGAGGTAATCAGTTGGATGTGTTTATTTCCTCTTTTTCTTTCTTTCTCCCCTCCTCCATTTCTTTTTCTTTCTTTCTTTTTTTTTTAACTTTTTTGCAGTACTATGGATTGGGACAGGGTGGGGACGGGGGCAGGATACCTTACCACTGACAGACACCCTCAGCACTCCCATAACATGATCTTTCTTTCTTTTTTTCTTTCTTTATTTCTTTTCTTTCTTTCTTTCTTTCTTTTGACACAAGGCTGGGCTTGCTAAGTTGCAGAGGCTGGCCTTGATCCTCCTGCCTCAGTCTCTTGAGTCTCTGGGATTCCAGGTGTGAACCAAGGCATCTGGCTCTTTTGGTACCTGACTTTTTTTTTCTTATGTTTGTACAGACATTTAGAGCCAATATGCAAATGAAATGCTTTCAATTAAATAAATGCTAAATAAGCATTTTTATGTGAATACCTGTAAAAACAAGATGTTGCTATACATGTTTTAAATTTTTTATATAACATTATACCTGAGCATTTTTTCCAGAGCAGTAATATAGCTTTACTTTCTGCTTTTTAATAGATGCATAAAGATATACCACAGTTTATTACTCATTTCTCATACTGATGGATATTTGTGTCCATATTTTTTTAAGAGAAAAGGACAGTGAGACAGAGAGAAACAGAATCAATTTTTAATTGAGTTCTTCACATGGCCTTTGTTGCTCTGACACTTAGTTGTGTACATGGGTGCTGGGGATTGAACCCACGTATGTGCGCATGCTGGGCAAGCACCATAACCGCTGAGCCACTGCTCCAGCCCCCTTGTGTCCATATTTTTTGCTGTTATGAACAATGCTGAAATGAATGCTTTATAACTTCCCTCTTCACATCCTTATGTTTCTGCTATTATTTCTTTAGGATACAGTCCTAGAATCAATGCTGTGTCAAAGGTTATAATTTTTTGCAGAGTATATTAAAAGATCCAAAGAATTTTACTAAAATTTTTAAATGTATACTGCTATGCAAAATATTGAAAAATCAGTGGGTTTACTTTCTATTAATAATTATTAGTTGAGCCAGGAACAGTGGCTGCATGCCTGTAATCCCAGCAGCTTGGAAGGCTGAGGCAAGAGGATTACAAATTCAAAGCCAGCCTCAGCAATTTAGTGAGGCCCTTGGCAATTTAGCAAAATGCTGTCTCAAAATAAATAAATAAAGGACTGGGGATGTGGCTCAGTGGTTAAATGCCCCTGAGTTCAATCCATGATATTAAAAAGAATAGTTGAATGTTAGAATGTCAAAATAACCCTATTTGCAAGATTTTTAAGAAAATTTACTGAGGGACAGAAAAAAAGACTTGAGTAATCTATGGGGACAAAAAAGTAGGACAGCTTATTTTAAATCCATAGGAAGCACTTGTATTTAGTGGTAATAAGAAAAATCGTCTATTTGGAAGAAGGCAAAGTTGGGGCTCGAGCACATACAAGGTTAAAAATATATAAATATTAAAGCCAAATTATTAAGTAGCTAAAGCAAGAGAGAATATGTTTTTATCATGGTATGGGAAGGCCTTCCTAAGCAAGAACATAAAACTCAGAAGTCAAAAAGGAAGAATGTAGATGGATTTAATTAAATCTTCAACTAAAAATTGAATATATTAAAAGACATCACAGAAATTAAAGGATAATATCAGATTTGGACAAAATATTTGCAACATACTTGATGGCTACAGTTAATATTTAAAAAATACAAAAATCCCTAGAAATTAGTATGGAAAAGACAGCCATAGAGAAAAATGGTGTAATTGTATAAGGACAGACAGTTTCAAAATTATGACCCCAAACATATTTCTATTTCCCAACTTTATTGAACAATACTAATAATTATGGGAATGGAAGTTAAAATTAGATACAAATCTTTTACTAGTCAGATTACTAAAAAATGAAATGTCGATGTCATCTGATATCATTCACAGTATGAGGAAATGGCTACTTATATTGGTGAGATGTAAAGTGAAGTCACTCTTGGGATGTATTTGGGCAGTAACAATTAAAATAACAAACGGAAGGGCTGGAGGGGTGACTCAGCAGTTACGACGCTTGCCTGGCATGTGCAAGTACAAGAGTTCAAACCCCAGCTCCACGTATACAACGAAGTCTCAGAGCAACGAAAACCACTTGAAAAACTAAATAAAATTGATCTTTCTCTTTCTCTCTCTCTCTCTCTCTCTCTCTGTCTGTCTCTCTCTCTCACTGTCCATCTCTCTTTTAAATAAATAAATAAATAAACGGAGGGCTGGAGCAGTGGCTCAGTAGTTTAAAGTGCTTGCCTGGCATGCACCAGGATGTGGGTTCAAACCCCAGCACCACATACACAATGAAATTTCGGAGCAACAAAAGCCACATGAAAAACTAAATAAAATTGATTCTTTCTCTCTCTCTCTGTCCCTTTTTCTTCTAAAAAATAAATAATAAAATAATAAACGGAGACGAGCTTAAAGCCCATACTGCATGCACGTGCTTCGGCAAGCATTTGGATTTCTCAAAACATGCTTTTGTATCACACAGTCATTTTACATCACTAGCTTGTAACAGGTTTGAAATATTTCTTCATTTCTTCCAAATTTTCTCTCTTAATTCAGCACTGTCTATCCTGGCTCGCAATCACAGCATCACTTTTACTTAAATGCTCAAGTCTTGTAGGAGCTCACCAGGTCCCTGTGAAGCGCATTCATTTCTATTTAGAACCCGAATTCACATCATTTCCTTCAGTTCCAAACTGAACTCTAGAAAGTCACGAGCCCTATCTCAACTGGAATTCCTCATTCCACTCATGGCAATTCTTTCTTATTTCTCTATTTAGTCTTTGAATTCAGTCTTTTAGTTTTTACAGATTCTTTTGTAAGTGCTCAGGCACTATAACATGGAAAAATAGAAGACCATTACCTACAAGCTTATCACCAGGGTATAAACATTATGAAACCTTGATAGATTATTTACAGAATTTTTTTTCTGTGCGTGTTTGTGTATGACTATTTTACAAAAACAGTATTGTACATACTTTTTATTTATTTTTTTTAATTTTTATGTTTTAAAGAGAGAGGGACAGTGAGAGAAAAAGAGAATCAATTTTATTTAGTTTTTCATCTGGTGTTTGTTTCTCTGACACTTAGTTGTGTACATGGTGCTGGGGTTTGAATCCAGGTCCTTGTGCATGCCAGGCAAGTGCTGTAACCACTGAGCAACCTCTCTAGCCCCTATACCTGCTTTTATAATTTTCTGTTTCACTTAATATATTTGTTTTCAAGACCTTTACATTTCAGTATATACATACCTAAGTCATCATTATTTATTTCTTTTTTAATGAGAGAGAGAAAGAAAGAATCAATTTTATTTTTTCATCTGGCCTTTTGTTTCTCCGACACTTAGTTGCATATGTGGTGTTGGGATTTGAACGATGCCAGGCAAGCACTAGAACCCCTGAGCCACTGCTCCAACCCCTAAGTGATCATTCTTAATTTGGCCTTCAACCTTGTTCACCATGTTTAGCCTCATATAATCTCGGAGCTAAAAGGACATTTGAAATAATAATATTTAAACTAATTAATGTTAGAAATATTAAAATATTAAAAATTTAAGATAATTGTAAATTATCTTAAAATAGTGGAAGCTGAGCATTATGTGCTTGTAATCCCAGTGACTTGGGAGGCTGAGGCAGAAGGATAGCAAGTTTCATGTCAACCTGGGAACTTAGTGAGACTCTTGTGTTAAAATGAAAAATAAAATAAAAAGAATTGGGGATGTAGTTCAGTGGTAAAGCACCCCTGGGTTCCAACCTCAGTACCAACAGATAAACAAATAAAAATATATAAATAAAATAAAATATTAGAAGCTGAGAGGACCAAAATTATTTCTTTAGTGCCAGGCAGTTAGTGGAAGAACCAGAATCAAAATTTACAACTCCTAATATGTCATTTCCAATTCTACAGACTCGTCTGTCCTCTCTCCAGCTCCCTTGTCTCTTGCTTCTGAAGCTCTCCTACTTCACAGCTCTGTCCAGAAGGTGTTGAACCCCATGGAGCTCACATCCTTCATCTCCTGTCTCAGTTTGTTTCTGCCTTCACCCAGTGTCCAATTTTTCTTTTCTTGTACATAAACCATTAGCATCTCTACAACTTAAACTTCCTTTCCTTGAGCTCCTGTCAGTGGGAAAGTGCTCCTGAATCCCTTAAAACTCAGGGGATGAAGCTGGGGAGGGTTCTTTCCCATGGAAAAATCTGATTTTGTTCTATTTTATTACGGCACTGACATTTACCCCAGGGGTGCCCCACCATTGAGTTACATGCCCTCACCCCAATCTTTTTTAAAAATTGAGATAGGGTTTATAGTAAGCAGCTAATTTACAATATCTAAATTGTGGAATCAAGCCAGATACCCCTCACTGGATGAATGGATCAAAAAACTGTGGTACATATATATACAATGGAGTTCCACTCAGCTATTAGAAAGAACAACATCATGGTTTTTCAGGTAAATGGATGGAAACAGGAAGAATCATGCTCACTGAAATGAGCCAAACCCAGAGACTTAGGGATTGAATGTTTCTCTTATTTGCATAAACTAGAGCAAAGCCAAGGATCGGGTGAACATTAGACAAGTTTATTTACTAGACACACCAAATTCCAAGTATCACATAATCTGGGGGAACTATAGCTACGGGCAGGGGGGCACGGTGCAGAGAGAGGAAGGGGGTTTATTAATTCTGTTATGATACTCTTGATTCCCCTGAGAAGCCAAATAATACTCATGCAGGCATTTAAATCTTGAAAATTCAGGCGCTGGAGCGGTGGCTTGGCGGTTGTGGCGCTTGCCCGGCATGCCGAGTATGCGAGTTCAAACCCCAGCACCACGTACACAATGATGTCTCGGAGCAACGAAAGTCACATGAAAAACTACATAAAAGTTGTTTTTTTTTACTCTCTCTCTCTCTCCCTCTCTCACTGTCCCTCTCTCTTTAAAATAAAAAAAAGAAATCTTGAAAATTCAAAAATTAATGCACATGTATATGGACATTTATATATGTAATGGGTGGCATTGCATTGGAGAAAAGAGTGGGGAGTGGGTGAAGTGGGGAGATACTGGATGAGGATGGGGCTCAAGGTCCATTGTCATTACGTATGCATGTGTGAATGTGTAGTAAGGAATCCCTTCAATATGGAAGAACACGCTGAAAAACATAGAAATTTTAAAAATTGACCCAGGGTCTTGATAAATTGCCCATGAGCTGGCAATCCTGCTGCAGCTCCCAAGACCCTAGCAGCCCAGTCTGGCTACCACATCTGACTTTGATGAGAAGGGGAATGAATGGAAAATAGGTCCCCAGGTCCCACAGGTACTGCTCTGGAGATGGCAGGTGCTGGTGTAGGCAGTTGTACATAGGGGGCGCTGTTCACCAGCATCACCGGACCTCAAAACTCTTCCCTACTCCTTTCCCTCAGGAGGCTCTGGCCCTCCTGGGGATCCAGCTCATGGATATTTTGAAAGAGAAAATTTCATGCCAGGATCCACCACTTCTTACTGTGGGGAGAGGTAAGTACATCCAGCTTTCGGGTATGAAATCTTGCTCCTTGGAACCACTGTTTTGGGATTGACCCAATCTGTGCCCATCTAGTCCCCTGACAGCCTCCTGCTTCAGGATTCTGGACTCATTCTGTTTTTGAGAACTGCTTTAGCTCATTGCTAGCCTTCTCCAATCCCTGGAAAGCAGACTGAGCCTTATTCATCCTCCTGAGCCTTTTTTCCCTCTCAGTTAAGAATTTAAAATGTGGGTCTGGAGCAGAGGCTCAGTGGTTACGGCGCTTGGCTGGCATACGTGATGATCCAGGCTCAAACCCCAGCACCAAGTAACAACGAAGTATCAGAGCTACAAAAGCCACATGAAAAACTGAATAAAATTGTCTCTCTCTTTCTCTTCCACTATCCCTCTCTCTTTAAAAACAAAAAGAATCTATCATTAAAAAAGAATTTAATCTATACACATTTTATATTATTTTGTTAAAAACTTGTATGGTTGTTCAAAAATAAAAAAAAATTAAAAAAATTTTACCCTAAAAAAAAAAAAGAATTTACAATGTAGGTTTTTCTAAAGAATCAAAGAACAAAAAAGAAATTCAAAGAAACCAGAGTATACCCTTAAAGCATCTAGTTCAAGTCTAGCCCCAGTGTGGACTCTGGTCCCCCACCTTGTGAATGACCTTGCCTTTTCTTTCTCTTGTCTTGCTCTTTTTGAGTCCCGTGGTCTCTATGGCAATTGAGTTTCATTATACACCTGCCTTGGACTTTGAAGTCAACTTTCATATTTTTTCTGGTTAAAAGCTACTACTACGTTTCAGCCTATTCAGTAAGATTTATTTGAGGCGTGTCTCTAACTTTGTACTACTTTCTGGAGCTTACATGGCAGAGGCCTTCTTAGTTTAAGGAGTGATCAGGGCTTCTTTCCCCACTTTTCTCATCTAAAAACTGTGTGTGTGGACACACCAATTCAGAATTCCTCACCTCTCTGCTCTACGGTGTCCACTGGCCCTTCCGGTCTTCCTGGCTTCCCAGGAGAAGTTTTATTCTATAACTGTTTGGTGATACTGAAATAAGCATGCATTAGGGATCAGAGGCAGGGAGGGGGTTCTATCAGAGTCTGAAATAAAAGTATCCAAAATAGCCTCAGTCACCCTGTCCTGAAAGTGGAAGGGCTAACTGTTCTGACTTCTGTCCAGGCACCACCTCGAGGGCACACAGAAGCAGCAGGGCATGGATAGAGAGGGAAGCGCACTTCCCTGTGAGCAGATCCACAGAGCTCCCAGACCAGGCTTGCCGACTGGCTTTGAGAAGGCACTGGTAAGTGGGGATTGTCTGTCTGTCTTGTTCACAGCTGGATCTCCAGTCCTGGCATGGCTCCTGGCACAGGCAGCTTGATGCAGTGTTTTTGAATGGGTGGGTCTTGGCCTGATTGTAAATGGGGCCTCATAAACCATCAATTCATTTCTATATAATGACATTTCCGTTCACCACCTTCATCACAAATGCCTCATAAAGCACTGTTGGTAGGAGTCATTGTCTTACACGCATTACAAAACACAGTTCTTAAACTTCACGCCTGAGATTTGCAAGTACTCCTGTGAAAAGTCTCTCAAATTCTTCTGAACAGATCTGTTTTCCGTGAGATTCTTTTTTTTTAGTACTATTTATTACTGTGAAAATATAAATAAATATTTATTAAGACAGAAAATGTAAATGATTTATCATTTTGAAGGCCCAAATCCCCATCTCTCTTCAGGACCTCCCTGTGGCTTCGTGGCTTCAGAGCATAGAGCTGGATCTTAATCCATCAGTCATAACTTCAAATATTTTTTGTTTCTCCAGCTTGCCTTTAAGGAGAGTAAGGACACTTGCAGAGCCACAGAGAACTTTATAAAGAGATTAAAGGAAAGTGGTTTAACAATAGAAGAATTAAAATATTCTCTGGAGTTGAAGAAAGCTGAGTTGGAGGCATTATAATGAATAAATTTTCCTCTTGGTTCTGAAACTAGTATCAGTTTGTCTCTTATTGGGTTGAAATGCACCTTCGTAGAAGCTAACTGAGGTTGTATAATATGTTGTGTGTGTGTACCTGTCTGTCTGTGTGAATTGTTGCACTTAGAATGGGAAAAGACCGAGTGTGGTTGTTATCTGTGTAAGACCAGAATTGGGTCAGGCATGATGGCACACACCTGTAATCTCAGAGGCTCAGGAGGCTGAGGCAGGAGGATCATGGTTCAAAGCCAGCCTCAGCAACTTCACAAGGGCCTAAGCAACTTAACAAGGCCTTGTCTCAAAATAAATAAAAACAGGTTTGGGATGTGATTCGGTTGTTAAGTGTCCCTGGATTCAATCCCTGGTACCCAAAAAAGAAAAAAGAAAGAAAGAAAGAAAGAAAAAGAAAAGAAAAGGAAAAAAAAAGACCAATATTGGCAACACTGTAAATGGACCTTGGAGAGTTTAATTTCCTGTCTGTAAGGAAAAGAAGGAAAAAGCTTGGAACTCAGCTAAGTCTGTATCTCATATGAGACATGAATTATAAATTACTCAAAATTTATGAGGTGAAAATTAAACTCTTATTCTGAAAAGATAGGGTCACAATAATTATATCCTTAAAATGAACAATTGAGACAGACATAGAGTTAGGACCTCAACTCTCTCCTGAGTCTCTGCTACATGGGTTTTATGAAATCAGGTTTCTAAATCTTCTGCAATAATATTGCTTACGGCCTTTTGGATGAAACCCAGCCCTGCATTACCATGAAGTTTACGATAGTGAAACACAAGTAGTAGATGTATTTTCTTTGTTAGAGAGTAGAAGAAATAAGAATTGTAAGGTTTTTCATCAGGATGTTATACCCTGAGCTGACACCATAGGTTTCTCCCATCTGTCAGCCTGACCACTTCTGTAGCACACAGGAAGTTTGGATAAAATAAAGCCAAATTACCTAAGAGAGCTCAAAATAACAGGAAATCTCTAGGCGAATTTACAAAGGAGAATAAGAAAAGGACTGTTTTAAGATTCCCAGAGTTTGTTAGTAGATATGATACCTGTGTTTATAAAACACTATTTCAGGCTGGTTAGAGTGAAGTAAACATTTCAGAGATCAGGGTGCTATGGGAATGCAGAAGAAGGCAGATTGTTTCTGTCTGGGAGAGGATGCAGAAAATTGTTTAGAGGGCATAGTTATTTTGACCTTTCAAAGTAAGATTTAGAGACAAAAATTAATGGGGAGGACATTCCATGTGGAAAGAAGTCATTAAAAATGGAGTAAGATGGGGTTGGGGATTTAGCTCAGTGGCGGAGTGCTTGCCTAGCACACGCAAAGGCCCTGAGTTCAGTCCTCAGCCCTGAAAAAAAAAATGGAGTAAGATGGGGTTAGAACAGTGGCTCAGCAGTTACATCACTTGCCTGGCATATACAAGGACATGGGTTCAAACCCCAGCAGCATGTACCCAATGAAGTGTCAGAGCAATGAAAGTCAAATGGAAAAGTAAATAAAATTGATTCTCTATTTCTCTCTCACTGTCCTTTCTTTAAAAAAAATGGAGTATGACATAAGCTTTTTTTTCCTAGAGAGAGAGAGAGAGAATCAATTTTATTCATTTTTTATCTATCTTTTTCCCTAGACACTTTAGCTTTGTATGTGGTGCTGGGGTTTGAAACTGGGTCCTGGCACATCCAGGCAAGTGCTGTACTGCTGAGCCACTGTTCCAGCCCCAAGTCATAACTTTTTAAACCAAGTAATTTCACTTCTAGGATTAATATAACTGGAACAAATTGATTTTGATTTTAAGGTATTTGTTGTTGTCTATATATCTATACTAATAAGACCTTGTAAGAATTTGTCTAATTTTAAGAAAATATTTAAAAGTGTATGCTAGATCAAATGTTATACATCAGTTTTACAGTGATAATGAAGTAACAGAAAATCTTGAAAATGTAATCTTAATTAAAAATAAAATAATAGAAATACTATTTTATTTATGTGAAACATTTATTCTTATGGGACAGGACTGGAAATAATACACACAGGTGAATACTGTTGTCTTAGAATGTTGAAATTATAGGCATTTATTCTCTAAAAGTACTTTAAGGTTTTAAAATAAATTTTGATAATAGATGTATAGGTGTACATATATGTATTTTTATTTTATTTTATTTTTAAAGAGAGAGGGACAGTGAGAGGGAGAGAGAAAAAGACAGAACCAATTGTTTTTAATTTTTCATGTGACTTTTGTTGCTCCGAGACTTCACTGGGTATGTGGTGCTGGGGTTTGAACACAGGTCCTCACACATGCCAGGCAAGTGTGGCAACCACTGAGCCACCACTGCAACCCCGTGTATGTATTTTAAAAGCAGGAAAGATGGAACATGTTTAGGGAAAGGCACACAGCCTAAGTTGGCCTGAATGAATCATGGGAATTGGTAAGAAAAATGAATGGAAAGATCAGTTAAAGCAAGTTAAGAGGGGACTGGAGCGGTGGCTCAGCTGTTATGGCACTTGCCTGGCATGCATAAGGACCCAGGTTCAAACCCCAGCACCACCTACACAACAAAGTGTTGGAGCAATGAAGGCCACATGAAGAACTGAATAAAATTGATTCTCTCTCTCTTTCTCTCTCACTGTCCCTCTCTCTTAATAAAAAGCCATTTAAGAGAGTTTTGAATGTCACATTTGAGAAGTTATGTATCTATTAGGAAACGAGTAGATGTGGAAGACTTTTAAGTAAGGAAATGATAAAGACAGAGCGTAGAGGAAGAGTTCTCTCCCAGTAGTACATAGTAACGATTGAAGCAGAAAAAGAATTGAAATGGAGAAACCAATGGTTTGAGTGTGTCCCTGCAATTCTTGTGCTGGGAACTTAACCAAAACCGTGTGGAGAGGCGGAACCTTTAAGAGATGATTAGGCCTTGAGAGCAGAGCCCTAATGAATGGATCAATATTGTTACTGAGTGGGTGAGTTATCACAGGGGTGGTTTCCTGATAAAAGGATGAGTTCATCCCCTTTCCCCTCTCTCTCCTCCCTGTGTTCTCTTGCCCTTCCACCTCTCGCTATGGGATGATGAAACAAGAAGGCCCTTGTCAGGAGTCTCCAAAACTGCAAGACATAAACCTCTCTTCCTGGTAAGGTACCCTTTCTCTGGTATTCTGTTATGGCAGCAGAAAACAGACAAAAACACCCATACAAGAGAATGACAACCTGAACTGGTTTGACAGTAGCAGAAGTGAAAAGGAAGAAGCAGAGAGGCATTTTGAAACTCCATCAAATCAACTTGTCAACTGATTGAATGTTGGAGGGTTAGGCAAAAAAAGGAATTCAAAAAATGAGACTGAAATTCCATACC
>PVKS010006014.1:0-81119 GCA_004027875.1 Aplodontia rufa
TTCTAATTGCTGTGTAATATTCCATGGTATAAATGTACCACAGTTTTTGGATCCATTCTTCCTGTGAGGGACACCGGGGTTGTTTCCATAGCCTAGCAATGGTAAATTGTGCTGCAATGAACATCGATATTGCTGTGTCACTGTAATGTGCTGATTCTAAGTCCCCTGGAAAGATACCCAAGAGTGGAATAGCAGGGTCATATGGTGGACTCATCCCTAATTTTTTGAGGATTCTCCATACTGCTTTCCAGAGGGGCTGTACCAGTCTGCAGCTCCACCAACAGTGTGTTAGTGTGCCTATCTCTCCACAGCCCCTCCAACGTCTATTGTTGTTTATTTTCTTCATCTTTGCCATTCTGACTGGTGTAAGGTGATATCTTAATGTGGTTTTCATTTGCATTTCTCTGATTACTAATGATTTAGAGCACTTTCTCATGTATTCATTGGCTTGATCAATGTCCTCTGGTGAGAAGTCTCCGTTTTTGTTTTTTTTTTAAGAGCGAAGGACAGTGAGAGAGAGACAGACAGAGAGAATCAATTTTTATTGAGTTTTTTTCACATGGCTTAAGTTGCTCTGACACTTAGTTGTTTACATGCATTGCTGGGGTTTGAACCCATGTACTTGTGCATGCTGGGCAAGCACTGTAACCACCGAGCCACCGCTCCAGCCCCGAGAATATACTTTTAATTACTGCTGTGTAACAACATTCTAGTTTTAACTTTATTTATATCTTTGTCCAAGTTTCTAGAGTTAGTGTGTATAATTTTGTAACCACAAAAAACATCTCATCAACCTTACTTTTAAATCAGATTAGATAATAATATCAATAAACCTGATATTTCTATAATACGACTGGGTCTGTGCTTGGTTCCAGTCTTCCCACTTTGTTCCTCCTTTCTAAGAAAGCATAACTATCTTATAAAGACATCACAACTTGTTGCCCTTATAAATAAGGAAAGAAGAGAGTGCAGAAAATGATACCATTGTGCAATTAAGCCTATCATCTTTCTTTCAAAATGAATTGGTCACAATTTGTTCCCTTGGAGCAATCTTTCCCTTGTCACCATTTATATTGCTCTGTGGAACTGTGTTAGAAAAACATTATTATTATTAGCAGTGGTAATACTTGACAGCCATTCAGCACATTTCTTCAAAGACGCCAAGAGCTTAGCCATCAATCAAACTTGCCTTGGTGTGCTCTTGGGAGGAGGTAGTATTATTTCTGTTTGGAACAGAGGTTAAGTGACTTGCCCAAGGCCTTGAAGCTGGTGAGATTCAGAGCTGGGAATTAAACCTTTGAGACTTAAGACCCAGCATCCCACTCTCTTTCCTGAAGCATATTCCCACTCCCTGTCTGAAAGATGGAGGTATAAATAAAGAATCTGAAAGAGAAACGTCCCACTCCCCAGCACGTGTTCTTGTGTTCAAACTCTTCTGGCATTAAACTGAAAAAGCACAAGTGCAATTCCATTAGAACTTGAGCTGGTGGCTGGGTACACATTTCATTCACTGCTTCACCAAATATTTTTTGGTGGCTACTCTGGATTTAATATTATAGCAGGGACCTACTTCAGATAGCAGGGACCTACTTCAGATAGCAGGAACAAGTCATGACCATGGTCTGTAGAGAGTTTTCAGTCTAGTAGGAAAGAAAGGTCACAGACCATTTAATACTTAGTGGTGTTCTTTAAAGTTTATTATTGCATAATGGTCCACATTTAAAATTCCAGATCCTTCTGTAGCCATACATTATAGATTTTATTGACTTAGCATCTGGATTATAGCAATGTAAAGCTATATATGGCATATAAACACACTTGAAAATCAGATTTTTGTCCTGTAATTTTAAATAAAGTACAAGTACATGATAATTGTCCTATATTATTTTTTTCACTTGGTACAGGATTGTTGAAGAAATTTTTGAATTAGAAAATAATAGCCAAGGGGTAAAATTAGTTTTTGTGTTTACTCTTACTGTAACAAAAATAGTGAGATTAAAAAGTCTGTTGCTAGAATTTAAGTTCAATTCTTCCTCTCATAAGAAGCAGTAGCATGTAGTATTCTAGAATACTATGCACATATTTTTATTGTGACCACCTATGTGCCCCCCACTGAGCCATGGGTAGTGGCCCAAACAAGATATTGAGAATCAAACCATGTCCCCAAGATATTTATATTTATTGTGAATGAATTTACAGCCTACATGAAAATATATTCAAAGGAATTCTATATTTTAAAATTTGTTGATGAAGAAACATAGTTGCATTAATCATTCTTTAAAGGAATGTAATAAAAGAAGGAAAAATACATAAAGTCTAAAAAGGATATAAATATAAATGTCTCTATTTGCAGAAGATATATCTGCATGTACAGAAAATCTTCGATGTCTGCACACACACACACACACACAACTACTAGATGGAAGGCCAATTCGGAAAAAAATATTTCTATACTTTAGCAGCAAATAATTAGGAAATATATAAAATGATAAATTAGTACTACTTATAAGAGAAGTAAATCAATAAACACATTGGGATAAACAAAACTATAATTGCACTATAAAGGAGGAGATTTCATGTCACTAGTTTCAGCAACCATCTTGTTTCTAATCCTTACAACCATCTGAAGTGTTTGGATAGCAAGTGGTTGTACACTGAAGCAGAAACTGCTAAATTAGCAATTCATATCTGTAACAATGTTCCATTTAATATTTCTAAGCCTTCATTTCTCTCATGGTCAGATAAATATGGTAAAACAAGACAAAACAAAACTGAAAGCCTTCTTTGACTAATCTCAGAAGTTTTAAGGATCAAATTTTACAGGTAAAAAGTCTCTTGCAAAACTTTGAAATATTATGTAAAAATAATACATTTTGGAATAATAAAATTTTTGCAATATACATGATTTCTTTAGGGAGGACATTTCTTGCTCGATATGTGTAATAGTAACAACACTCTTAAGAATTAATAGTAACAAAACTAATAAGAATTAATAGTGTACTTTTAAACTTTTGTGGCTAAACATATCAAGGCAGCAACATATTGTATCTCAACACTCTTTCTTAATGTGTTTAAGCATGACCACAAAAATTTTGTCTAAATACAAAAGATATATATGTGTGTATGTATGTGTGTGTAGATATATAATATATATACACTGATTATATACATAGCAAGTGCTAATCTTAATCACAGTAAAATATCTATTCATGATAAAGATGCTCAGCAAATAAGAAATAGAAGCTATCTTCCTTAATCTTCAAAAGGACCTTCATATAAAAGCATAAAGTTAACATACTCAGTGCTTTCCCCCTAAAATTGGGAATAAGATAATCACGTCCATTCTCGTCATTTGCTTTGTTAATATGGTACTCCATTACACCCAGCGCGATTATTCTCTACGCTAGAAACTAGGAACATTGTTGAGTTCATGTGAGAGATGGGAAGGAAACCTCTCATGATGACATAGAAGATATTTAAATTCAGTGCTGTTGTTTTTTACCATAATGTTTACTGCCTACCCCGAAAGTGTTTTCATTAACTTTGGTTTAATGCAGCCCCTTCTTTTATATGATTGCATTTATTGTATCCCTCCAATTATTTTACACATGGATTGTACTACTCTCCTTCATCACTGTAAAGTGTTATCTTCGTCAATTTACTGTTTGCTTTTCCCCGGTGCTATGTCTAAATTCCAGGAAGATTTTCTCTATGTTGCCAAAGCATGGGGGAAACAGTGGTTGGCATCCAGTGAGATGTCCTCATTTCTGCTGTCTCTCTCCTAGGTCACTGCTGCCTTGTTTTCACTGCAAGACATCCTCAGCTACTACCTTCAGCTGCTAGCCACTCGCTCCTTCCCTGGTGTGAGGCTTTAGCTGGGTTAACTATAGGCTCTGCCATCTCTAAGACATTCTTTGGTCACAGTAGACTTGTTCTACTGCTTTTTCTTAATACTGAGGTTCTGGTGAATTATGGGTGGGTATTTCAAGTCCATATACTTAGATTCATGCTACAAATCAAATCCTTGCAGTGGCTAGTTGTATAAATTGATAGTTGGGATAAGTAGCTAGTGAGGACTGCAATGACCTGCAGAGCGATTTGTCCTGTGTGAAATTTGAGCCCTTTTTCCAGAACATGTAGATTCTTTCTATGTATAGATGTGGTCCAATGGTAGTGGATCTTATCAGTTCGTAAGTAATTGTAACTGTGCTTCTATGTGAAATTTTAAAAAGCAGGCCATAGCTAGCCTGTGGCAACCATATTTGTTTCCAATTGTTGTCATAATGAATTATCACAAAATCTGGCTTAAAACAGCATAAATCTATTATCATACAGCTCACTGGGCCAGAAGTCTGCCATGGAACTATTTGGGCTAAAGTCAATATGTTGGCAGACTGTGTTTCTTTTTTAAGACCCTTGTGGGAATTCTGTTTCCTGGCATTTTCCTCTTCTAGAGGCCACCCACATTCCTTGGTTCATGGTTCCTTCCATCTTCAAAGCCAGCAATGTCACCTCTCTCTGCTCTTTTATCTGTTGTCACATCTCTGACCATGGCTGCAAAGAACTGTATAGAACTTGTTTGATTAGATCAGCTCCATACAAATAATCCAGAAAGATACCCCCATCTCAAGGCTTTTCATTTTAACCATTTCTGAAAATTCCTTTTGCCATCTGAGAAAACACGTTCCTAGGAACCGGGCAACAGAACTGTCAAACCCTCCCACCCTACAGACCAATAGACTTCAATTAAAAATAAACTTGTGTTTCAAAAGTCTAGCCCTGTGGTTATCAAGGGGGCTGTTATTCTGCCTACTAGAGCTGAGAATTGTGACCTCTGACCTAAATCTTCCACGGAATCATCTCTGTTCTAAGATTTGTTTTCCTACCACCTAGGAAAAAGGCCATGGGCCTCTTCTGTTTTCTCTTCTCCCAAGCTAACCAAGGTGCTGTCACCCTTGACCAAACAAAGGTTTGTGGGGCTTTTAAAAAGCTCAGTCTTACCCCAGTCCTTCTCAGGGAGCTTTCAGGTGCTCAAGGAATCCACTTGTTCTTTGCTGGCCCTAGTACCAGAAGGATCTGGTCTCAGAGAGCAAGGGAAAATCTTGCTTTGCTCTATGTCCTTGATAACTATAGGGCTAAACTTTTGAAACACAAGCTTATTTTTACCTAAAGTCTATGGATCTGTAGGGTGGGAGGGTTTGACTAGTCTAATAGAAGGAAGGTCATCAAGTGCAGGAAATATTGAGAGCAGAGATAAGTTAAAATTCTATTACTAAGATATAATTTTATTTTGCTTTTTCTTTAAGTGAGAGATTTGGGTATGTACTCAATATTAAGTGGAGCATACCTATCAAGCATCAGGTATCTCTAAAGAAGAATAGTTTGCAAAATTCTTTTTTCTTGTAAGTGTAAAAGCTGTGATATATATTCAGTTTTCTGTACTGCCTTGTATAGCATGCTTAGTGGTCATGAGTCAATGCAATATGCGAAGCTTATTTCCCATAACTTATGCTATATTGCTAAGCTAAAACTTGGACATATTAAATAAATATATCAAATTATTCTATTTCCATTTAAAACTTGAAGATCTACTTGCAGTATTTCCAATTTGCTAATAGTCAATAATCACTTGGTTAGTGGTTCAAAGAGTGATTATCATATTTCAAAAGCAGCTACAAATGGGTATATTAAAGAAGTATTCAACCTCAGGGATAATAAAAGAATGCAAATTAGAATAATAGATGTTATTTTTTACTTGTTTGGTAAATAGTTTTCTTTTTTGTTTTTATTATTATTATTACTATTTATTCATTAAATATGAACTTTAATTAGGAGGGAATCATTATCAAACAATCAAGAACAAGTGTATAATCACAGAGCAAGCCAAGGCTGATGCCATTCCATGGTTTCCCCCTTGGCTTCCCCATGGTTCCATGTTTCCCCCTATTAAACCCTCATGTTAAATGGACTTCTCATGGAAGTCTAAGGTTTCCCTCTGAGTTGATTTCCCCATACTCCCTCCCTCTGGTGTCCCTGATGTCCTTCCTATTCCCCTCCCCCCATCCCTGCCTAGCTCCCTATGTCTCCCAGAATCCTAGGCAATGTTCCCCCTATTCGTATAAAAATTAATTCATGTTGAGGTTATTAGTTTAGCCATCTATCATACTGTTTACTAGAATACAAGTGGAAAATAGTTTTCAAAAGGTAATAAAATCACAGTTGCCAATATCATATAAAAATAAATTAAGAAATTATTTATTTTGTATGCATTATAACAATAAGTATTACAAAAATATCCAGTATGATGGTGCACGCCTGTAATCCCAGTGGCTCAGGAGGCTGAGTCATGAGGATCACAAGTTCAAGGCCAACCTCAGCAACTTACAAGGCCCTAAACAACTTAGCGAGACCCTGTCTCAAAATAAAATACAAAAAGGGTTGAGCATGTGGTTCAGTGGTTAAGAACCCCTGGGTTAAATTCCTAATTCCAAAAACACAAATAAATAATTACAAAAGTTTAAATTATATTTTATTTAAAATTATATCAAATAGACCTCAAAACACATTCCAGTTCAAATATTGTGGATGTTTGATTCCTTGGCCTTATTACAGCATTGGGTCAGAGAACAGTTGGGTACAGCACTCTCTACATAGTTGCTCTGGCAGACTAACAAAAACTATTTTTTTTAACTGTGTGATTTCCATTCCAAGCAAGTGGAAAGTGAAGAGTTTAGAAAAATGGGCTTAAGAGGCTTCACAGGGTTTATTATTGCTGTGACAGCCATTCACCTCATGGTCACAAATAACTGCATTGGAGGCAGGAAACGGTTGTCTGCCTACATAATGAGGAAGAGAAGTTGGAGGGTGAGTTCTCTGCTACAATATGCTTGATACTTGATCCAGTATTTCTATATTTGTCCTAAGAAAATGTTAAGTTCGTGCTCGAAAGTTTGAGTTTGTTTATGAGAGCAGTGTTTATAATGGTGAACAGCGGAGACTAAACATTCAACAAGGTAGAATGTACCATTAAAATCTACTAAAATGTAATAACAACTATATAAAAACATGTAATTGGAAATATAAGGTATATGTACGTGTGTGTGTGTGTGTGTGTGTGTGTGTAGGGAGAGAGAGAAAGGGAGAGGGAGAGGGAGAGAAAGAGGAAAGAGAGAATAGAATACTATACTATACAAGGACAACAACCACAGCAAAAAATGGTGATGTAGATAAAATGTTACCGCTGCACAGAATAGTACGTGTGGTATATTATTAATTTAAGAACAGATTATGAACAGCATGTAGAGTTTGCACCAGTTTTCATAACAGCATATATCAATGGGAAGGAAAATGTTCTAAAATGGTATTGACCAAGACTATCATTGCAGTTCCTTCTCAATTGTAGGGCCATAGGTGTTTTTATATCCTTTGCTTTACATATTTGGATTTTTTTTTCCTTTTGGATTTCCCTACTGCTTTATATTTATCTTTTATGTTTTTAAACAAAGAATTAAAGTCAGCTTCACTGCAAAAGCATTGAAGCACATCTTACAATACAAAAAATATCTCTTTCTGTGGATTATTTTAATTCTTATTTTAATTTCCTCCATGTAGGTGACACAGAAGACTTGAACTGAGAACTGTGTGGATAAATGGGTACCTGTTCCAAGTCACTCTGCGTGTGAGACTGCCTACAGCTATATAGGTAGCTCTTCCAGATGAAGGGACCACATATGCATAATTTTCTTCCTTTACAGTGAAATAAAGCAAATAAAATTTGTTCTTCTGACTTGGTTTAACTTTCTCATCTCATCAGAGGCCAACTGTGCTTACTGTAAGTAGCTGATCTTATTAGACATCTCTCAGAATATTTCCAAAAGCTCATTCTCCATATGTCAGTGCAATATTGTGCAACTTAGCATACCAAGGAGACAACAACAAATTCAAAATGCTGTTCATCATGAGTGAATGAAAACTTACTGATACTTCCTGCTTGCTCTTAGATACTTTCAAGCTTTTTAAAGCCTAGAACATCACAAACTCCATAATAAATTCTTGACTGAGTGTGTTGACTCATTACAGCATTTAATTTTGGTTGTATTTCAGCAAGATGATTTGGCAAAAAAAAAATCATGTTTGGTAAATCAGAGGAGAGTCTATTTAATATTTCTAATCACATCCTTGAAAAAGCTACTCTAGAGCACAAATATTTATTTATAATTTAAAATACTGGAAATTTAAAATAATAAGTGTAGAACAGCAATAGGCATAATAGCTCAAATAGTGATTAAAAATCTATTACCATTCATACATCTGTGGACAGAGTGGCATGCATTTATACTAGCAACTACTCAGGAGGTTGAGACAGGAGGGTTCCTTGAGATCCCAATCCTGAGCAACGTAGCAAGAAGTGACTGTTATGTAAAAAAATCTGTTAACATTAAATGATTATCATATCTTCAAAGAACAAATCTGTGTTATGTCATAAATGCTAATAAAATGGAACCTTGGACAGATGGAAGTCTATGGGGCTTCCAGGTTGTACCCTGCACAAAAGTTCTTGGCCAAAAAGCTGAGTGGAGACTGAAATCCAAACTTGTTTTCTTTGTTAAACTTTAGTGCACCCTTCCATGAGGCTGTATCTGTCTAGGCTTGAGAAGGAAGATATTTATTCCTCCATTTATTTACTCCATTTGATATCTCTGACATTCTGATTTGAGTCTGAACCTAAGATAAACTTTATTAAATTTCATTTGCAATTAGAATCAGAAGATTTGCCTGTAGTATTGAGGATTATGATTAACAGGAAACACTTATTATCTTAGCCAGTGTGTTCATCCCCCCAATTATCCTATCCAAACACATATTGATCCACTCAACATATACACATGTTTTCCTATTATATGCCAGGTTTTAGTAAACTCCAGAGATGCAAAATTTTATATTAGAGACCCTACTTCTGAGGAGTTTACAATCTTGTATTGGCATCATTTGAAAAATAACAATTCAACAGATAATAAAAGTGTAGACAAGCCATGCTTTTGAGAAACTATAAGGATTTCAGCTGGCTCCACAATTTCCAGGTGAAAGAGATACATGGGTCAAGAAAAAAATGATCTTAGATGGGTTCTGAGGTTTCTGAAGCATAGTAGTAAGAAAACTTCCAGGTTTAAACATTCCCTGAATAATGTCCCTGGCCTTTTCTAGGCCTCTAGTCCTAATATACTTACCTCTGTTTTATTTAGCTTGAACCTCAGCCAGTGAGATTTTATGTGAGTCCTCAGCTCATCCAGGCACCGGGTAAGCTCTAAAGATACACTGTCAGAATAGATGAAAAAAAGATGTAGTACAGGTTTCATTAGTGTTCTGATGATATTCCAATATTTGCATTAAGAAACCATAAATATTTTTATTGAAATTCAAAAATTCCTTGTGTTTGGCCTGATTTTCACAGGCACTACTCAAAGAAATTTGATGGAGGTACATTATAAAATCAGTGGGAGAAGATGGATTGATCTTGGCTAGAAAGAAGAGCTGAAATAAAAACTATGAGCTAACATAAGTCATGTATTTCTGGGGCATTTTTTGTAGATGTATATGATCCTATAAAATTGAATATGACTAAATCTTTTAAAAGTGACTTCCAAAAATGATATTCTTTTTTTGTGCAAAATAGAAACTATCCTCTTTATTCTCCCTTAGACATGAGTATAACAAGTAAAACAGAATGTCAAAATATTCTAGTTAAAATGCACAATGTCAGAGATTCAGCTCCAATGCTATTATGTTAGAGCAGCATGATACCTAAGAACAATGGCACCAGAATGAACTCTTCCAAGCCCAGTCTGCTTTATTTGAGCTTAGCACTTTTCTTAGCACTAATTTACCTGATTGACAGCAATATTGGCAGTAGGAAGAAGTATATGAGTATCATTTAATGACAAGCAGGGGAAGCTTTTAGGTATTTTTTTAATAAGAAACACGCCTTTCAAACTCATGTGGAGAACCTTTACTGAGATAAGATTTGTAGTACTTAAAATGGAAATCTAACACGCACCATTATACCTCTGTATAGGGACAGTTTTACACCTTTTCTGATGCTAAGTAGGTGGTAGCTTATCAACTAACAAAGATGAGAGGCCATACTGGGAAAGTTTTGTCCCCCCCTTCACCTATGATTGGTTACTCAGCCAAGGTTCTTCTTAATGTAGGTCTGTACTAAACACTGTACTCTAGCTGATGCATGGCAAGTGAGATTGCTGCTAGAAACTAGACAGAAGCAATGTGCTGAAGTTCTAGAAGATTACATTAATGTTACCATAAATAGAAAATCAAATTGTCATTGTCTTAGAGGAATAGAGAGAAAAAAATCTGTTTATACCAGACACATCACACAATTAAGTTACTTCACATGAAATGTGAATTATTTAAGTCCCAAGAGAAAAATCATTAAGTATAGGCATACACTGACAGTTTTGACTATAACATCAATAAAATAAACTCAGGATCTGATTGGACCATTACAAAAGGGCACAGTTACTAAATAGACCTCCTGTCATGGAGGGGCAGCCTTTTTCTGGGAAAACAAGGACATTTTGTTACCAAAAAAAAAAAAAAATATATATATATATATATATATATATAGTGATAGAGGGAAAGAATAAGGGAGTAAGAGAGAAGGTTCCAGTAACACCTTTGCCAAGTGCTAGTTCACATGCCCTAAGTCCAGTTCTGATTACTCCTGCCATTTTAGAAAGCTCAAAGCCTGAGTATTTGACAAGGAAAGAGACTAAAAAATTGAACCACATGTAAACTATTTATAGGTTTGCTAGCCCAGAGAAATAGGATAGGAAACAAACAGCAGCAACAGCAAATTCAAAATTGGCTATAAATCTCAAATAAGAAGTATAAGACTCACATTGGGCATGGTATACCAGGATCAGCTTTAGAGCTAAGAGGTATTTTATACATATAAAAAAGGAGAACATCTTTCATTAGCTCTCTCAGCTTGCTGAAGGAAACACGGCAACCAAGAATTGACGTTCATGGAGAAGACCCATCACTGGGACAAAGCACTGCTTACACTTTCTGCTTTATTACTGTACGTGCTTAAACTATTAGCAGTTTTGCTGAAGTAGAGAGGGTTCTGCTCCAAACATATGAGTTGGGCCAGAGCTTACAGGACTCAAATGCTGGCTTGTCCTTTAGCCTTTGTGGTTCAATTTAATCTTTCTACATAGCTCAGTGGAAAACTATGCAGTTGCCTTTAATAAAATTTGCTAGTAACTTAGGGACACTCATTTCATCTTCAGGGGTCATCTGATACTAGGGGACAAAGTAAGTGACTACATACTGTCAAGACTTTAGAAAATGTTTTAGGTGCTAGTCTCAGTCCTGTGGGCAATATCTTATTAGCCCTGCCTGAGCACTTTCTACTCCATATTCTAGTGAGCTTATAGATAAAATGGTATAGCAATTCTCTACTATGCTATTATCAAATATTGAAAATTCTTTTTCCATGTACATATGGCCTGAGATTCAGTTGAGCCAATTACATTTTATTCATATATTCACTCATTAAAATACATTTGGAGAACAAACACGACAGTGGGCATTATGCTTGATAAGATGATATAATTTTTTTTAAAGAGAGAAGGACAGTGAAAGAGAGGGAGAGAGAGAATCAATCTTAATTTAGCTTTTCACGTGGCTTTTGTGGCTCTGACACTTGTGTACATGGGTGCTGGGGTTTGAACCGAAGCACTTGCGCATGCCCGGCAAGTGCCATAAATGCCAGGCCACTGCTCCAGCCCCAAGATGATACAATTTTTAAAAGAAGTTACATAAATCAGTCTTCAAGGAGAAAGCAATCTAACAGAGCAAGAAGATGCATAAATAAACATCATTGTGTGATATGCTCAGAGCTATAAGGGGTCATGTGAATTCCTTTCAAAGTAGTGAGTAAGCTGTACACAGTGAAGTAAAGCTCGCCTAATAGGGGTCGCATAAGGGAGATTACTAAAGAAGTTGAAGGCAGAACAAAGGCTCAGAAAAATGGAAAGCTTGATTTGTTCAAATTATTACAGATGTTAAATATATGCAATGGGGATTGATTATAAGATGATGTTGGAAAGATAAGTTGGTAGCTTTAAAGGACTCCAGATGCCTGCCTGCCTGCCTTCTTCCTTCCCTTTCTGTCTCTTTTTTTTCTTTATCTTTCTTCAGTGCTGTGAGTCAAATCTAGGGCCTTGAACATACTGCACTGGATGCAATTCTAATGTGTGCTCTCAACAGATTAATTCAGTTCAGTGGCCTGCCTTCCCAAGCCTGCACCTCTGCATTTGTAACAATTCCTCTGGATAAGCAGCTTTTACCTTTCTTCTGGATCACTCTGTCAACATACACATAAATTTACTAGCTTGTGCCATCTTCAATTAAATATTCTTCCTCCAAGTGAGATTCTTTTCCACTCATCCCTTTGAGCTATTGTGCTATTGTCTGTATCCATCTCCATCTAAAAGTATTATCTACTATCTTAAAAATTATTTAGCTCCTTACCAGCTGTTAGGGACTGCATGTTTGTGTCCCCTCAAAGTCCATATGTTGAAATCTAATCTCCAAGTACTGGTGTTTAGAGATAGGCTATGCAGGATTTCATGTCCTCAATGGGATTAGTACACATATAAGAAGAGACAGGGAGAGCTTGCTTCCTCTTCTCCTCTAAGACCCAGCAAGAAGACAGCCAGCTGCAAACCAGAAAGAAGACCCTCATCAGAACCTGACTATGCTGTACTCTAATCTTGGACTTGTCAATCTCCAGAACTGAGCAATAAATTTCTGTAGTTTAAATCATATAGTCAATAACGATGTGGTAGCACATGAATTAAAGGCAAGAATCAATGAGTGGGATGCTATTAAATTGAAAAGCTTCTGCACAGCTAAAGAATTAGTAAAGAGAGTCAAGAGAGAACCTACAGAATGGGAGAAAATCTTTGCCTGCTATGACTCTCACAGGGAAAGATCCAGAATATACAAGAACTCAAAAACTGAACATGTACGCCACAAATAACCCTGTCAATGAATGGGTTAAGGAACTGAACAGAAACTTCTCAACAGAGGAAATCCCAAAAACCAATAAATATATGATAAAATGTTCTGCACCACGAGCAATCAGAGAAATTCAAATCAAAACTTCACTGAGATTCCACCTCACTCCAGTCAGAGTGGCAAAAATGAAGAATATGAACAATAAGAGATGCTGGAGGGGTTGTGGGGAAAAAGGAACACTAACACACTGTTGGGACTGCAAACTTGTACAGCCACTCTGGAAAGCACTGTGGAGACTCCTCAAAAATCCAGGATGGAATCACCATATGACCCATTATCCTACTGCTGGGTATTTTCCCAGAAGACCTAGAATGGACATACTATTATAGAGACACAGCTACATCAAGGTTTATAGCAGCTCAGTTTACTTTAAAAATTATGTGTGTAATTGTGATTTATAATGTAATGTATGGTATATGTGCAAATAGTAACATGGTTATAGTAAAGCAGATTAACATATCTATCATTTCTCAGAGGTACATTTTATTTTTTAAAATGAGAGAAACTAAAATCTATTCAACACACATCTCTAATGCAAAATGACTTTGCTAAACATAGCCCTCATGTTGTACCTTAATTCTCTAGACCTGTTCATCGGACACCTGCTACTTTGTGTTCTTTGCTCTCATTCTTCCCATTTCCTCCCTAACTCCACTCTTGGTAATCACTAATTTATTCTTTAGCACTTTCATATCTGTGCGTTTGACCTTTTCTCTCCCCTTAAATTAGGCATGTAAGTGAGATCATGCAATACTATGTGTTTGGCTTATTTCACTTTTCACGAGGTCCTCCAGGTTTGGCTTCATATCTAGGAAATTACTGCCTAACTCTGAATCACTTAAGTTTTCTGCTGTACTTTCTTCTAGAACTTATATAGCCTTTAGGTTTACTTTTGGGTTTATGATTTGAGTTAGCATTTTTGTATATGGGCTACGGTATGGATTGAGATTGTTTTCACTTTTCTTTCTTTTTTGCCCCGTAGGTTATCCATCATTCTAGCATTGTTGAAAAAAAAATTATCCTTTCTCTTCAAAATTATATCTTTCAACATTTGTCACCCGTATATGTAGGTATAATTCTGGAATCACTTCTGCTTTATTGGCATATTTGTCTATCTTGAGAATTCCTTACTTTTTTGAATGTTGCAGCTTTATGTTTTGAAATCAGGTAGAATTATTCTCCATATTTGCTCTGCTTTTTAAAATTTGCTTTGATTGTTATAAAGTTTCTGCCATCTCCATATGAATTTAAATACCAGTTTTTCAATTTCTAGTTTAAAAAATATAACAAAAACGTCCAAATCTTATTTGGAATTGAGTTGAATTTAGATTTTTCACAATATTGAGTCTTCCAACACATGAACACAATGTATTTTTCCATTTATTTGGGTTTCTAAAAATTTTATATCAGAAATATTTGTAGGTTTACCTGCACATGTTTTGCATATATTTTTCAGAATGATCCCTACATATTTCATGTTTTGATAATATTGTAAATGGTATAGTTTTCTATACTAACTCATGATTACTTACACACAGAAATACAATTGATTTGGAGCCCTGCTAAACTCTCCTATCAGTTCTAGTAGTTTTGGAGATTCCATAGGATATTCTACAAAGTTTCTGCCTGTGTACAAGGAGAATTTTACTTAGATTTTTTGAATTTTTTTCTTCCCTCCTACACTGATTAGAACCTTCAATAAGTTGTCGATAGGAAGTAGAGGAAATAGATGATATTGTATAGCTCTGCCTTATTCCCTATCTTATGGAGAAATCATTCAGTCTCGAGTCGTTAAGTAGAATATATGTGTTTCCAAAATTTACTTTAACAAGAACAGGTTTTCATTTTTTTTAATCAAAATAGACAATGGACATTGTAATTGGTGCTTTGTGTCTATTGAGAATATCACATGTTTTGTTTTGCTTGTTAATATGGTGAACTTTCTGAATTTTTAATACTAAGCTTAACCTTGCATTTTTGAGAGAAACCCACTAGGTTATGATGTATTATTTCTTTCATGTATTGTTAGGTTGACTTGTAATTTTTTGAGAATTTTTACATGTGTGTATATAAGTGATATTGGTTTATTGTTTTCTTGAAATATTTGTCTGATTTTGGAATAAAGTAGGTTTAGAACCATTCCTGTCTGTTTATTTTTTACGGAATAGTTTCTGCAGAATTGATACTACTTCTTTAAATTTCAGATAAAATTGAATAGTTTGAGAAATCCACATCTACAGTTTTCTTCATGGAATTTCACTTCTTTAGTGGACATAGACATCTTCTTGAGTGAGCCTTGGGAGTTTATGTCTCTATAGGAATATTTTGTATTTCATACAAGTACCCAATTTATTGGCACATAGTTGTCCATAATGTTCCCTTAGCATTTTTGGAATGTCTATAGATGGAGAAGTTCATTGATGAATGTAAATTATAGCCACAGTCCCAGCTGGGCTATTATATGCACAACTGATCTTTCAATACTGAGGATTCTGTAGAAATTAAGGTCATCGATTACTTTGAAGTTCCTCTCAGATACTAACCATGTATCAGTGTTACAAAGAACAGATAGTATACAGTCATCTATGTCTCATCTTTCATCCTTTTTGATCACCTTTTATTCTAATTATTTCTGGCTCAATAAACTTCAGCAAATGCAATCAGACAATACTTTGTCTTAACTATACTTCATGTACCTTTCTTTCTTGGAACTTCTTTGTTCCACTGAGGATAGCATCTCTCAACAATGGAGTTTATGAAAAGTTGGAAGTATAAAGAATTTAACACCCCGTGGACCAGTCTTGGACAGTTGGGGGAAGAGAAAGTGGATGTTTCTTCTATCCCACAGGCACTCCACTTAGCTTCAATGAGGATAGAGTCCACAGGGATGATGAGCTTGATGTATGATGGCATTGACTTCCTCCTTTCTTGCTTCACTGTCCCCAGTGCTCCATCCCTAGACCCTGTACCAAAATAAATGACCTCTGGAGCAGCTTTTGTTTCAGATTGTACCAGGGGTTGTGGGTAACACAAGCTGAAAAATCATCGATGATGCATATTCTAGTGGTTGGTTCTCTCCTCATTTTATCCCACCTGTCAGCAACATTAGAGTTTACTACTACCTTTCTTGTGACATAACTGATTCTCATAGATTCTATGATGTACATTCACCTGGGGTTTTCTACAATCTCAGTGGTTTCTTCTTGACATATTTCATTGGTCTTGCATTTTATGTTCCTTCTGTAAATGTTGAAGTATTTTTAGGGTTCAATTGTTGGAACTTTTTCAGTTTACATTATTTCCTTAAGATATCTGGTCCCTCGATTATTGTGAAAATAATAATGAAAACCAAATTTGTACATCCAGTGACCTCCAAATTCCAATGCATGTGCAATTTGAAACTTGAAATCCCCTTGAATGTCTATAAATTTCTCAAAATTATTTTGAGTATTACTGATTTCTAAAACTACTTCTAATCCAGTCTTCTCTATTGATTATATGGCTCAAGACAAAGACTGACCTTTTTCGCTTACATTATAGGGCCAATCCATAAACAAGTTCTATCACCTTTACCTTCAAAATGTGTTAGATATCAGTCAACCACTGTCTGTTGTCAATACCCTGTTAGGTCATTATCATCTCTCATTTGCACCACTGTAAAGCCTCCTAATTGGTCTTCCAGCTTCTATTCTTGCTTCTTAGAATTCTGTCTTTGCACACCAGAGAGAATCATCTCTTAAATCTGTCAATCATAGCATGCCATTCCCTGGCTTAACACTCTCCAAAAGGGTTTCTGCTATACTTAAAATAAGTCTATTGATTACCATACCTGTATGACCCTACATGAACTTACTGCTGCCTGCCCATCTGACCTCATTATCTACTGTGCTCCACTTACCTCTCATGCAACAGTCACAGTGGTCTTGTGTCTATTAATTTATCAAGCATACTCCAGACTTAGGGCATTCTCACTTCCTTTTCCTCTGTCTGGCACAAATTGCCACCATATCTGCCCAGAGCTTGATCATTCTTGTATTTTGTGTCAACTCAAATGTCACCCTACTTAGAGAGGACTTCAAATCTACCCAATATACTGGATCCTCATGTTTACTCATTTATATCATATTATCCTATTTTATACACTCATGACTATCCAAAATGGTGATAGCAATTTATTTAATTGCTCATTGTCCCCCTTTCCTTCAGGAATGCAAGATCTTTCATAAAATTTGCAATTTTTACTCTGTAATACCTCCAGTGTCTTGTATTTGTCCGAGTGCCTAGGTGAAATTTAATAAACATTGTTGAGTGTGTGAATAAAATGAGTTCTGTTTAAAATATCTAAAATTATGGGTGATTCTGGCTCACTACTGAGCCTTTACTCTTTCAAATTCTTCCAGTGTAACCTAGTCACCCTTTCAGTTTTCACTTAATATCTTCCTCAGAAATTCCTAAATGATGGGAATTCGTTATAATGATCTGAAGGAGTATGTGGGCATACTGCTCCTTATTTGTTGTCCTTATTCATGGATATGGTTTTTCTAACCTATTATGTGTAAGATAAAAATGGAAATAATATTACATAGTCAGAAAGATACAAAATTGAACTGTAAAATCCACCTCTGGTTTCAGTTTATTATAAAATGGGAATTTTTCTGCCCCCATGTTAACTAAAGTCCCCAAACATATAAAACTATAGAAAAAAAGTACTCCATGTTTCAAAATAATACATTTTACTTCCTCTGCACAATTTACAAAGTTTTCAAAATCATTTTTATGGTCTTCAGTTCACACTCACTCAAGGGAATAAAATGACCTGAGTTTAAAGATGCTGAAAGAGAGAATGTCTTTGAAGAGAGCTTTTGCAGTTTGTGGTGTTTTCCTTACCCTACCTCTGGGAGAGGATTGGGTGTTGCTTCCCTTCATTAAACCTATACAACCTGTTCCATGAGCTCTGGAGTGGTTAGGAACACTGGGGTCTAAGATGCTCTACAAGTATTGGCAACACTGTGAGCAAGCTAATGGCAGGTCAGACTTCCATTTCCCCATGGACTGAAAGCATTCACTGAAATAGAACAGGGTGAAAAATTGTCCTAAAAGAATAGCAGGAGTGCTTCCTGACAGATGGGAGGTATGAACAACAGTTAGCAGCCTATATTGTGCCATGGATTATCAAAGCTTTAAAAAGAGAAAATTTCTATTCCATGACTGTAGGAATAGTTGCATGATAGTATATAGTGGTGAAAATTCTTACTGTCCATTTAAAAGAATGAATTTTATGAAAGAAACTCAATAAATTTGACTTAGGGAGTTAATAAGATATAGGAAAATGAGCGAAGAGAATACAGACAGTGGAAGTAAAACTTGCATCATGATGTTGGAAGCTTTGAGATAAATGCAGCATCTGTATTTATTATCTTCTAAGACATTGCTGACTGGTCAAACAATGAAATACCTGAGCTTCTGAGACTGAAGAGAATATTGGATCAGGTTGTACAAAAGTATCATTGTAACATATCCCAGCCCACTTGACTATGTACTCTCTGAAATCCAGAATTTGGTCTCGTTTATCATATTATCTTCTGTGCTTTACAATGTTTGAGAATTCACAGATACATTACAAACGCTTCTTGACTGACACACTGAGAATCCAGTGGGAAATCAGTTTCAAGCTCCTAGACTCCAATCAGAAAATTATTCTTCTCAAAAATAAGGACAGAGTTTAAAATGCTTACAGCTTCTAGGAGGAAGGGAGGAGTAGGAGAAATATTGGATACTGAGTTAAAATCAGGTATGCTCTAAGATATTATAATTGTGTCAATATATATTCTAATGTCAAGTATATCCTAAAAGAATAGGGTGAGAGGCAGGGAGGAGAAGGGGAAAAATTTGGGACTCAATTAAAATAAGATAAATTCATTCTTTTATAATTATGTCATTGTTTATGCTTATATCAAGTATACCTATAAAATAACCAAGAAAAATAAAAATTCAAAAAATATATGCAACAAGAAAAAGATACTTAGCTTATTTGCAAACAAGGGACAGATCATAAGACAACCATTAACAGCAAAAAAGTATTTGTATTGGCTAATGCAGGTGAATCTCAATAAAAAAGAATTTGCCTGGTAATAAGTAGTACAATAATTTTGCAGAGGAAATTGGAAAAAAAGTACATCCTTCCTATTACTCATAATTAAATATCTTGAAGATTGTAAATGGAGTCTCAGAAAACTTAGGAAATACTAATTAGAACTCTGTGTAAGGACTCCTGAGATTTATGTGGAGGAAAAATGGTGAGTCTCAGCCAGATTGGAAGATGAAAAAGAGAAAAAAAAAAAATATATATATATATATATCTCAGAGGAGTTCCTTCCATCCCATTTTCAAACTTACCCAAGTAAGTAGTTTTATTTATTGGAAGAGAATATGAAGTTAGCATTATAAGTAAATTTTATGTCTATAGTTTTTTCGTATATAATTCTTAATCTTATTTTAAAATCAAGTACTTCTCTTGATCTTTCTATAAAGTCTTCATGATAAGAACTTCAAGCTCTGGTATCAGCATTGCAAGATACAGGATCGATAATTATCCCATTTCATATATCTAACCAGGAAACTTTCACAAAAACAGAAACGAGTAGTATCCGGTCCCAGCCTGCAGGAACTGGACGGCTCTCATTTGGCGGCTGACTGGGAATGAAGTAGACCCAATGGCCCTGAATTCTCCAAGCACTTTATTTCTCCCTTTAGCGTGGCTAAAGGCCTCCAAGTGCTTCCTTCTCCGCCTTCTCTCTTTTAGAGGCATGGCCTTTAAAACATTGTTTTAAGAGTCAAGGCTATTCACATTTTAGAGTCCCTGTTTCTACTGCTGTACTAGAGTCCCTATTTCTGGGGCCGAGGATACTACCTGCATCTTCTACCACTTCTGATCTCTCCACCGTCTCTGCTGCTGCTGCTTCTTCTTCGCTGCTTCCCACTTCTTCTTAGCTTCTCTGCTTCCACTTAGCTTCTTCTATGCTGCTAACCTGACTAGTCGCTACTCTCTTTATCTATTACAACAACCAATAGGGGTACAGTGCAAATACATTTATCTAATTGTAACAAATGAGTGGCCAAATAGCTTAGTCATGCGGTCAGGCAATCTGCTACTAGGGAAGATGCAAGCCCGCTGGAACAGAGTTGTTTACCACCAAATCTTTTACAAGCCAGCTGGGCCTCATGTTGAGGTTGTCCCCAACGGATTAGGTAGTGCTTGTTTGGGACTATTGTCCTTATTTGATTTGTTTCACACTGGGGAGGAGGAAGGACGACTCTTAATACCAAAGTTCTGAGGTTCAGAGATCCAGTGTGGACTCTATGGTCAACCATTTTCTTGTCAAAACTCTTTATTTCCTTGGCTAATATTTCTTCTCCTCCCAATGTCAGGCAGACCCAGGTTAATTTAACTATCTGCTTATATTCTAGCTATATACCCCAACAGTTGTGTATATATCTGCTTCTCACTTTCCCCCATCCTTCTCCAGATTCTTAAGATCCAATAACATCGGAATGTTTTACTGTTCTTTGAAGACATTTGCCCCATGGGCAGATCCACACGCTGCCTCCTGGAGCCTCTAGCCTCCCAACCCTGGCTGAGTGCTCATCAGTTCATGTAATAGACGCCTATCACATTGTGCAAGTGTATATTTATCTTCCTTCTCTAACTAAACTTTAAAGGTCTGTGGCCAAGATCCAGGTCTGTATTATTCATTTTTGTATCCAGAACTGAATGCTATACTTTGTTCTTATTAAATACTCTATAAATATACACGGAAAAGAAATGAATACTCATGAACTTTAATTTTCTTCATATTAATTATGAAGTTAAAGAGCTAAGAAAACAGCTAGAATCTTAATAAAGCTAATCAACCTGCAACCTGTTTAAGAATTTTCTTCATCAGAACCCACAAGGGTCTCAACCTATTTATTTTTGTACCAGTTAAGTCCAAAGTTAAGTAAAGAATAAGGTCAGACAGAGACTACAATGCGTTCTCATAGATTTCTCTTAACCTCCCAGTGGGGAACTAATAAGATGGAGGTAGGGGCAGTGGTAGTAGGGAAAGAATAAAATATCTTCTGAATAATAGTTCTACTTAAAATATTTCCTTAATAAATGCCATAGCATTTGGGAATTCATTAAAGGGAAGAACGCTCTTTTCTATATGTTAACTGCAGTTTCAGCAACAGCAAAGATAATTAAGAGATTCTTTGAACGATGCTCAACTTTCTCAGCAGCAGCCTAATAGCTATGATTTTTCTAAAAAGAGCTTTCCTAATAACCTGTAAGCTTTCCTAATCCCTGATTCGGTACTCTTTTCTGTCTACCAATAAAAATAGAGTAGTTCTAGAATTCAGTCCTGTGGCTTAAATTTAGAAATTCCTTAAAAAAAGATGACAAGTCAACCAATAAGTATCTTCATTTGATAAACATTTTCTCTTCTGATCTCTATTGCTTGCCTCTGCAGGGCTCCAAGTCAGTTTAGAAATTTATAACAATATGCATTCATAATGGTTACCTTAAAATTGGGATGCATTTTAAATAAATTAGTTTTTTTAAAAAATTCCTTTGTTACTAATATTTAAATAAAAGACAGATTTCAGATGGATACAATAGATTTAAGAAGTATAAACTTAATATCTGAAAAATATTTAGAGTCCAGATTTGTTAGGGTTTCTCAATATTGTGTAGATGTTATTAATATATTTGGTTTTAATAATATCAGCATTATATACATCTACAGTTTATTTATATATAAAAATAAAGCACTGAGATATTAAATAGTTACTTGGATAGTAGGAATCAAGCATTCTATGATTAATTAATACTTTTCACAGATAATTTATCTTAAGATAAAAATTTTTTTTTGAAAAATTGCTTTTAATTTAGATCGAACCTAAACTCCTCTGCGGTGCGTCCGATGCGCACCATTTCAAGAGAACTCCTCTCTTAAGATAAAATTTTAAAATACTTCTACACTAATTTAATGAAAGCAAAGTGAAGGATAAAACAGAAGGAATTATGTAAATGATCCAAACTCTTATAAAATTTCCACATATAATATTTAAATTTTCAGGCAAAAATATTTGTTGTAGGTCACCCAATAATTTCCTCAGGCTTTTTTTATGTAGTTATATCCACACATTCTTGATGTTATCAATATTAATATACAATGCTTATTAGAAATTTATATGAGAGCATTTTAATATAACACATTTAGCAAACATATATAAAGTATTATATCATACATGTATACATAATATATGTATATGTTATATGATATAAATATACACACATACATGTGTATATAAATGTACATGTATATATATGTATATATATTCCAAATGAACTTGCTTTCCATTCATTTGATTATGGCAAATATCTTTAATTCATAGTCAAAATTTTAGGAAGATCTTAAGATAAAAGAAGAATCTCATCAATGAATGAGATATTATTTTAAATTCTCTTTCTTATCTCAAAAATTTCCATGAATTATACATTAAAATCAAATTTTAAATTTTATACAAACATGAAAAGATATTTGAACATTTTGATCAATTTTTAATTTTTGGAAGTAAGTATTTGTATGTGGATATGGGTATGTAATTGAAAAGTCTCGTTCTATTACTGAGAAAGGTAAGAAAGTTTATGGGACTTAATTCTTCCTTTGTTCACTCAGGACAGTGCTTTTCAACCTTGACTTTTTAAGAGACTTGCCTGGAAACTTCTAAAAGTTTAATGTCCAGACCTAGTCTGTAGAGGTGGACTGAGTTGTTTTTCAAGTTCCCCAGGTGATTCAATGTAAGATCCACTGTCTGAAATAAGCAAGGGACAGTAAGATAAAAATCTACTGATAATTATGGGAGCAAATGGGAATTTCACATATTGTAATGGAACTTCAAAATCACTTTTGCTCTGGGAAATTGGCAGTTTCTTAAAATTATTGTACCTATGTTCATTCAGTTTTCCATCACTGTGACAAACTATCTGAGAACAACTTAAGTGAGGAACGGTTCAGTTTGTCTCGTTTTTCTGGGTTTGTGGTGAGGCAGTACATCATGGCAGAATGTGTGGCAGAATAAATGGTGACAAGAAGCAGAAGGAAAGGGACAAAATATACCTCCCAATAACCCCAGCAGTTGGAGACCAGGACTTCGACAAGTGAGCCATTAGGAGATATTCCAGATCCAAACTACACTTTAGGTTGATACAGAATTTAATTTTTTCATGAAGGCTCATGGGAGCATTATACATAATAGTCAAAAAAAGAACATAAAGAGTGAAACTATCCAAATGCCTGTCAATTAGTATATGAATAAATGACTTATATTCTCTTCATACGATGGAATATCACTTAACACTAAAAAGGAATAGAGTGCTGGTAAACATCATGATATGGAGTAATCTTAAATCATCATACTTAGTGCAATGAACTGGGTACAAAAGACTATATTTTACCTGACTCTGAAATTCTAGAAAAAACACAATGACAGCATGTGAAGGCAGCTATGGAGAGGGAGAGAAATTAACTGAAAGAGGGTGTGAGGTGTCTTTAGAAATTGGCAATACTCTTCCAAAATTTGATTGTAGAAGTGGTTGTGATACTCAGTGCCTTTAATAGAAGTCATCAAAGCGATGACTGAAATTGGCAAATTCTCTTTTATGTTAATTTCCTCTTAATTATATCTCCATAAACTGAAAGAAATGTCACTTTGCTACAATTATGAAAATTGTATAATTGGAATTTAGGTTTATATTAGAGATATAAACAGAGTTTTTAGACAATGAAATTTTTTTGTTTTTTTCAATGAAAAGAAAGATCTTCCTCAATAGCTTATATTTTGTTTATTATTTGATATGGATTTTATTTAGAATCATATTTTCACTGATTAGAAATTGAATTTTGACAGTGAGAAAAGATTTATTTCTTGCCCTCGAAGAAACAGATTAGCAATCAATGTCAGAATGTAAGAAACAATGCATTTGTTATGTGACCAAGGTGATGATATTTTTGGTTAATTCTCACAGTTTTTCAGGTGATTCTTTTGTTGTTTTTTTCCATCTGGATAAATCACATCATTTGAAGATTTTAAAAAATTGCTCCTCTACTTCTAGTATAAGACCTTATTTCATTTTATTTCTGATTGCATTGCTTTAACACATCTAAAAAGAAGTTAAATACCTCTAAATAGCAATAAATTGAATACCCTTGGCTTATTATATAATTCTAAACAGAATTATATTCTATTCCAATATTAAACATAAAGACTGTAATTAAGTTGCCATAAAAATTGTATGAAGTTAAGAAATCATTTCTGGTTGATATTTAGTTTTAACAAATGGGTATTAAATTTATCAGTGCCTTTAGATCATCTAACAAAATTATCTGATTTTGCTCCTGTGACCCATGAAAATAATTGATTAAATTAAATACTAACACTTAATCATAGCTATACCTTCTTTTTCATATAATGCTGTACTTATTTGCTATTATTTCATTTTAGGATTTGCATCTCCACAGGAAAGAGGATTTGATTTTTTTTTCATCATCACACATTGTTAAGGGGGACCTAATTGTTTCATTTATTATTTATATCAATTATAATTCCTCCACTTTTCCTCTATTTTATAGAACAATTTAAAAAATAGAAAGGGGAAATATTAGTAAATGATACTGGCCAAATAATAATGTTATATTGTGTGTATGTATGAATATATAATAATGAATCCTATCATTATGTATAATTATAATGCACCAATAAAATATGGAAAGAAAGAAAAATAAGAATGTTTAAAAAATAATAATAATTTTTTTGGAAATTTAAGTGATTTGTCTTTTGAAGAAAATTCCTGTACAGGATTTTAAATGTTGTGTTCACTATTCTGTTTGAATTTTCTCTTTTTGATTCAATTTTGGGTTTTTATTACTATTCTTTTGTTTTTATGGGTGTATCATAGTCTTACATAGTGAAAGATTCATTGTTACATATTCATGGATGCGCATGATGTGCCAATGTAAGAGGAACCCCATCCTGACCCAGGATTCTCCTACTCCTTCACCACTCCCAGGTCTCATATCCCCACTGCATTCCCCTCCCATTATAGCTATAAATGTATATATACATATATATTTTTTACTTTTCTAATTTTATATACCATCGTGGGTATTATTTAGCTTAGGGGAAGTAAAGTGTACCATACATTTTTATATCCCCCCTTTTTCCTCCGAATCCATCCACCCCTTCTTCCTTGTTTCATAAGTAAGCTTCCCTAGGATCATGTGTTGCTTCAAATTTGATGAGTCTATCATATAAACTTGACTATTTCTCACCCTATCCTCAGATTTATTCTAGCTTCTATATAAGAGAGATAACATTCCACTTTTGAGTCTCTGAGTTTGCCTTATTTCACTCAGCATAATTTTTTCCATTTCTATCCATTTACCTGCAAACTGGATGATTTTGTTCTTTTAATAGCTGAGGAGAACTCCATTGTATGCGTGTGTGAGTGTGTGTGTATCTATATAATTTAGCTATTGTGAATTGTGCTGCTATGAACATTGATGTGGCTGTGTCACTGTGATATGCTGATTTTATTTCTTCTGGGAAAATACTCACAAGTGGGATGGATGGTTCATATGGTGGTTCCATCCCTAATTTTTTGAGGACTTTCAATACTGCTTTCCCAAGTAACTACACTAGTCTGCAGTCCCACCAATAGTGTACACATGTTCCTTTCTCCCCACAACCTTTCCAGCATCTGTTGTTTGTATTCTTCATCTTTTCCATTCTGACCAGAGTGAGGTGAAATCTTAATGTCGTTTTGATTTGCATTTCTCTGATTGCTAGAGATGTTGAACACTTTTTCATATATTTCTGTGTAATTCTTTACCCATTTGTTGATTAGGTTGAATGTATTTTGTTATTAAGTTTTTTGAGTTCTTCGTATATTCTGGATTTTAGCCCCTTTTTGGAGGAGTAGCTGATCATGGTTTTCTCCTATTCTGTAGGCTCTTCCTTCATGTTCTTGACTAATTACTTAGCTGTGCAGAAGCTTTTTAATTTAATGGAATCCCACTCACTGATTATTGGTTTCTGTTCTTGCACTATGGGAGTCTTGTTAAGGAAGTCGATGCCAGCACCTATATCATGGAATGTTGACTCTATTTTTTTCTAACAGTTTTATGGTAGCTATTTTAATTCTGAAGTTCTTTATCTATTTTGATTTGATTTTTGTGCAGAGGGAGACAAAAGGATCTACTTTAATTTTTCTGCATATGGCTGACCAGTTTATTCAGCACTATTTGTAGAACAGGCTGTCTTTCCTCCAAGATATATATTTGCCCCATTTGTTGAATATCAGTTGGTTAAAAAAACTTGTGGACTGGTATGTGTATCTTCTATTTTATTCCATTGGTCTTCATGTCTGTTTGGATACCACTATGCTGTTTTTGTTACTACAGCTTTGTTGTATAATTTCAGGACAGGTATTGTTCCTCCTCCTTCTCTTTCTTCTCCTTCCTTTTTCCTTTTTTTTGCTTAGTAGTGCTTTGGCTATTCTGGGTTTCTTAATATTCCAAATAAATTTGAGAATTGATTTTTCAATTATCTGTGAAGTATGTCAATGATATCTTAGGGATTGAGTTGAATCTGTACAGTATTTTTGGCAGATTGACTATTTTAAATATATTGATTCTGCCTATCCAAGAACATGAGATGTCTTCCATCTTCTGCAGTCTTCAGTTCATTCCTTCAATGTTCTTAGCTCAATTTTAGAAATTTAATTTCTCCAGTATCAGAATTTCTAAATTTTCAAAATTTTATTATTGAATTATATATATATAAGATTTTCATAGACATTTAAAAATCTTCCCTATAGTTTTGAATAGATCTCACTATGTTTTATATTCATTTTTTCTCAATCTGTGTGTGTATATGTGCGTCCTTGATAGAGTATATGAGAGTCTCTCGTTGTTCGGCCTTCTCAAATGATTTCCTCTCCTTTTTTTTTTTAAGAGAGAAGGAGAGAGAGAGAGAGAGAGAGAGAGAGAGAGAATCAATTTTTATTGAGTTTTTCACATGGCTTTCATTGCTCAGACACTCAGTTATGTACGTGGGTTCTGGGGTTTGAACTCGTATACTTGCGCATGCCAGGCAAGCGCAGTAACCACCGAGCCACTATTCCACCCCCTGATTTCCTCTTCTTAAATAGAGTTTTAGATTTGTTTATTAAATATGTTCTTTTTTGGATTTCATTACTAATTTTACTTTTTCTTTTCTTTTAGCTGCAAAAGAATGTTTCCCTGCAAAGATGTATCTATTATGGCCTGGGGTTTGTAGCAGGGGGTATCAGTTGCTTATCCAGTATTCGGGTTCAACTTTTTAACTGATTAACAGAATTCTGATATTAATTTGAACAGCAACAGTTCTTGTTTGAAACTACATTTTCCAGTCTTTTTTGAAGTTAAATGTGACCATAAACTGTAGCACTGTAAATGGAAGGTGGTAGGTGGGACTTTCAAATAGGACGTTGACTTTGCCTTTCCTTGGTTCCTCCTGCTGGGATGTTAATGTGATGGGTGGCAAAAGAGATAGTAACCACCTCAGGACTTGGAGGATAGAATCAATGTGCAAAGAATTGTGTAGCAGAAGGATGGAGCTGGTGGGGAACTTGGGTTTGTAATTGGCTTGAGAATTTCAAATCAGTCTTGAGAAGCAGTAGAGTACCTCCAGATAAAAGAGCAGAAGCTAAAATAAGTAAATGATTTGCCCAAGATAAAGCACTTGGTAAGACAGAGAAAAGATGGGAATCCAAATGTATCTGAGTTCTAATATTTGCTGTGTCATTTTATCAAGCCTTTGACTTGTACAGGTTGTTATAGAAAGACCTTTCCATAGTATTTGTGATGCTTTGTATTATGTGATGCTTCTGTTCAATGTCCTACCTCTTTTGGTATTCATATGCCTTTGATCTCTGTAATTCATCTACTGAGGGTCTTGACTGAATGGAACAGAGAGTCTCTCTGGAAAACCAGGACTGGTCCATTCTAGACCAAAGAGCTTGGAATTATTGCAGCATTTTCAAGATGTTTCCAACTACATGCAGGATAAAACAATGGGTCTTTTAAGTCTTAGAAAGTTAAATATAATCAAAATACAAGTGGCATTTCTGAGCCAATGAGTTTCATTTGTAAGCCAATAATTTAAGGCCAATATTCAGTAACTATTAAAATCTCTGTCTTTTCTCTTCAGTATATGCATCACAAAGAATGACACTAATGGAACTCCTTGATTTTTTTTCTCTCTTATTTAGAACTTCTTATATTTAAATGATATCCCCACACTCACATGGTGAGTCTCTAACCCAAATATTAAAATATATGTCCTATTAATTCTCTGACATGCATACACCTACATGAAAATGAGAGAAGAACATAAAGAGATAAAGAATAGGTAGAACAGATTCTTGGAGATGCGACTCTTAAAGTCCTTTTGTTTTTGCACTTACTATATGGAAATAGTATCAGTATCTATCAGGGATGCAGTAATAAACACTGACTTCATTTGTCAGTGAAATGCTTTGTGGACAGAGAAATCCACACTATTAATATTCTACATAAATCTGAGAATAACTAAAGAGAGGAAAATTTTCAAGATGACTCATAAAATAAATATAATGTGACTCTCAATTTTTGGCATTAACAAAATAAATTGAAGAGTATTATTCATGTCATTTTGCTTTAGAGTTGTCAAACAGGTATCTCATTTTGCATATAATTTTGGAAGGCCAAAAATAATGAGCAGAAGAAGTAGAGATGAAAACATTTTAATCAGTGTTTGAAAATTTTGTTAAAGGAAATTCTATGGCAGGAGAATACTTTATGGAGACCTTGTAATTTCCTTAGATTCTGCTTGGTATGTATACACAGTGAACATACAACTATAAAATTACTATGTACCTGATAATATGACATAGTGTGCAAGGTAACTACTTAAGCTTATGACTGTTTTATTATTGAAAATTTTAAATTAACCATATTACAAAATTATTTAAGAATGGAATTGACCCAGACTCTAGTTTATAACTTCTAGAAAATTAATCTTGCTCAATTTTCTTTATGTTTTTTGTTTATGGTAGTTTCAAATTCTGGTGACAGACACATTAAAAATCAGTACAAAAATAGCAGAAGACTGATTTTGGGGGAAAAAAAGTATTATTATGACTTTATTTTCACTTTCTTATGAAGAGGATAAAAAGTATGATTTTTATTTTGAAAATACTTATCTTAATCCACAGTCTAGGAAGTTTTGAATTAAGTTTAGAAACAATTAAACAATGCAAATGATGACAGATTTAACAGACAACATTTTTTCCACAGGAAGAAAATAATAGCTGTCAAAGAGTCTCCAACATTCAGTTCAAACATCAGACCATAAGAACAGTATCTCTGACATTGGGGGTCTATAACCTTATGTGAGATATGCTCTCTCTCTTCAAGGAAATTTCAGTAGGGGAGACATAGCAGTTATAAATAAGGACAAATAAAAGTAGAAAAATATTTCAGACTTCTTTGCAGGCACATCCCTCTCCAGACTGGTGCCTTTCTCTGTTACAAACACACAGCTTTTCATAGGTTGATTTTTTGAGAATATATAACCACAATGCTGATGTTTTCTAGGGTGTACCCTTAGCTCTTATCTGCTCTAATGCTATATATTTTGTAAAAAAATCTTTAGTCTAATGAGTCTCAAATTTACATCAAACAGTGATTTCTTAGATTGTAAATAAACCTTCAGCACAACTTTCTCCAAACTGAAAGGATCTTCTCCCCAGACTTGATCTTCCATGGTTCTGCTTTTTGGTAGCTGACACCACCATTCCTTCTGCACAGTCCTGAGAAACTGATATCCCCTCTCTCTCACTTCCATATCAAATTGTCATGAAGTGTGGTTGATTTTGTGACCTAAAAACCAAGAATTGAAACGGAGAAAGTGATATTATATGCATTTAGGAATATGCCAAAATGAACCCAAGTATTATGTAAAACTATAATGCACCAAAGATAAAAGAAAATAAAAGGAAAGAAAAAAGATATGAAAAAGACAGAAGTCCATACATTGAGTTCTAGTGGGTGGAAGAGTGAGTCTAGAAAGGAGGGGATGCCATTAGAAGTATTTTGGAAGAGAATACATGGTATTTATTGAGAGAATTTACACATCATGGGTCTTTAATTTTTCTGTGCTGCAAAGTGGTTTATAAAAAAAGCAGAAAATTTTTGAAATAATCATTGTAGGAAAAAAGTAGTAAACAAACACATTAATTAGTAAGGAAAAACTAATATATGTACCAGTCATCAAGTAAATCAGGGTTGATTGTGTTATGAAAATCTCATTCAGAAAGTCAAGGAATTCAAAAAGAAAAATTGGATTTTAGGGTTTTCCCAGATTTTATTTATTCAGTCATCTAATATCTATTGTTTTACCAAATTAGGTGACTTGAAGAAGCACTTAAGGGACTAATTGTGTGGCAGAATCAGTATAAAGTCAAGTAATCAAGAAAATTTTGAGCACTTGCTAATTAATTATTGGAACTTTACATCATGGTTATTGAGCTGCATAGGAATGAGATTAAAGCCAGGCTGCAAAGTCAGGAAGATAAGGAAAAATTGAAACATTTCTCTATAAAATCTTTATGGAGTAATAAACGTATTTAGCACAGGGAAGGTTTTAAATACACACTTGATCAATAAATTAATAAATTAAATTGATCTGATACAAACAAATGATTAGCCTGGAAAGAAACTGGACCTGGATGCCTGGGTTAAAGAGTACATTTAGTGGTACATTTAGTGTTAGTGCAGGACTGAAGTGGGCAGCTCAGAACCAAGAGCAAGAGAAGAACTTAGAGTTTAAGATTCAAAAATGAGAGACTTTCAAATAACATAAGTGACAAAATGTTGCTCAGTTCAAATGGAATGAGGGTAAAGTTTGTTGGATATGATCCAGAAACTATGATACTACAATCATGAAGGATGGTTCTAGAGGAAATCTGGTACAAGTTTTAAAAACCACATGAATGAAATCCTGAATTTAAAACCAAGATGACAATAATAAGAATAAGGTCATATCAGCAAAAGAGAAAGAAGAAAAATTGAATGAGTTTGGACAAAGACTAAGAAGCGGCAATGAGAAAGGGATGGAGGGAGATCTTAGCTGTATCATCTGGTTTTAATATCATAAAATTGGGTCTGTGGTCCACTTCGGTTTGAAAGAGTTACTAGGAAATCTGGATCATCTGAAGGAATCCACATTCCCATTGTGGTGCAGGAGGAACTGTGCTAGGTAGAATAATGGCCCCAATCCTCACAATCTGTGATTGTATTACCTTACAAGGCAAAAGAGACATGGCAGATGTGATGAAGTATAAGGATTTTAAGGTTAGGAAAATATCCTATATTATCTCTTTGCATACAATCTAATCCCATGAAGTCTTAAAAACTGAGAACCTTTTCCAGTTGTGGGTAGAGAGAGTTGATAACATGAGAGGGATTTGACACCCTCTTGCTGACTTCATGATGTGAAAAAATTAGAGAGAAGATTCTAAAGAACAAAGATCTTGATTCTAAAACCACTTCTGCTAGTATCTGTTTGAGGAGAACAAAGTGTTTCCAGGTAGGAATGTGTTGACTTTCAGCCTAATGAGATCCAAACTGAACATCTGACCTATAGAACTCAGAACTGTGAGGTTATATATATATATATATATATATATATATATATATATATATATAAAATTTAAGGTCACAAAATTGTTGGTAACTTATTATAACAGAAAGAAAAAACTAATATAGGGACCATTATGAGAATAAATTGAGACATTCAAGTAACTTTCTGAGATGGAATTTTAGGAAAAATATTGAAAATATTTGGAGGTATTTTGATAGATTTGGATTTCCAAAATTCATGGTAATCTATTTTTAAGTGCCTTACATACTTTCATAAGATTATATAAAGGTACAAGGCCCCAAATCCCATGTGTTAAAATAGAAATTATGTAATGCATGAAATGTGAGACATTGATTTGACAATTTTATTCCTAAATTCTTTTTTCATAATCTGAAAACTGTATTTTTGTATAAATTATAACACAGACACATCACTTTTTGTAAATCCATGCTAAAATCTTTTTATCTTTCCACAGGAATTAACAAAATAAAAAATTATTAACCCTTTGTCTTCTTGTCTAGCATTTAAATCTTGAAATCTTCTAGAAATAAATTAGTCTTATCCCAGTGGTGGAATCTAGTTCACATAGTATCTTGAAAACTGCTCAAGAAAATAGGGTTGGGGAAATAAAAAAATACAACACAAGAAAAAAAATAGACAATGAAACCACCTGCCTCTCCGCACCATTTGTGATTTCATAGCACAGATGAGTTCCAGTCCACCTCGTTTCCATTCGAATCCTACATGCCCACTGGTCTGGGAAGACCGTTCCCGACAGAAGGGATGAAAGCAAATGAAACTTGCTGCACATTGCTGATGTGCAGAAGAGATGTTTCCCAGGATTTCCTTTTGGAAAAAACAGATCATTCAATTTACATAAAAGTGACTGTGTTTTTCCTTTTACATGTACCCTTTTGATTTATTCTTCCGTATTGACTTACTTCTTCCTGGTGTGTTAAAAATCACTCCTCAAATTAGACAATGACTGAATCCATTTTGGCTCTTCTTCAGGCCAGGTTTCTTTATGACCACACTCCCTAAATCAAAGCTTGTTGTGGCCCCAAGATGGACTTAAAGAGTGGGGCTCATGCTGGGTGGTCTCTACATACAATGGAAGTAAAAACTTATTTCTAGCTTAAGCCCCTGCATAAAATTTTAGTACCTAAAATATTTTAACATAGTATACTTTTTGCTAAAGAAATAAAATGTGTAAAGATGGAGTATTCTAGGTAATAAAATTATCAATTTTAAGAATAGCAAATGAGAACAATTAGGTTAAAACTATCAAAACAAATTCAGTATGCTTTTGCATACTGAAGATAGAAGAATGAAAAATAAAATAAGGGCTATGTTTTGGAACTAATCTTTGATGTGACTACAAGTTCAGTAGCCTATTGATCTGTGAATGGGTCTGTAAATTTTTTTAAGAGAGAGAAAGGACCAATTTGATTTAGTTTTTCATGTGGCTTTCCTTGCTCCAAGACTTCACTGTGTACACTGTGCTGGGGCTCTAACCTGCATCCTTGTGCATGCCAGGCAAGCGCCATAACTGCTGAGCGATCGCTCCAGCCCCGTACTTAAACCTTTTGAGCCTTGAATTTGTTGTTGCTACTGTTTCCATCTGTAAAATGGGAATTTGTGACCCTCATATTATAAGGCAGTTGTTGTAAAGATTAAAGCACAATCATTCCCAGTACGTTGAACAATTGGTCATCATTCTTTATATCTGTTGAGGATGGGAAATAAGCCTTCCCATTAAATTTTTCTCATTTTGAAATATGACCATCTGGTAAACAAGAAAAAGATATGTATTGAGTAACTGAACAAGAGTGGCAGTGTGAATAATCTAGAATATAGGTAATTGGAATGAATGTGTTCCTAGTGGGGGAAGTTTATGTGTGGCTTTCCATGGAATGAGAATTACATGATTCATGGTTAGCCAATATTTACAATTAGATTGCATTCCATGGGAACACACAGGTTGAGCTGAAAGCCACCCAAGACCTTGCTGAACAATTAAGGGGCAACTGGCCTGGGACTAACAACCCTTATAAAAAAATAAATAGAAGTCAATAATAATGCCAGTTCCTTTATATTCATTCCTTTATCTTAAACACTATAATCAATGGAACCAAGGTGATATGTATCTAATGTTACAGTGCATTAAACGCTTGTCATTAAGTACTTTCCCTTTTGAAATATCCAAATATAATGATCATGTCTAGTAGGGCAGTTTGGCACATTTTGAGGCTTTTATTGTTTCCCCACAAACTCTCAAATCTCAAAGTCTGGGGAAAAAAACTCAAAACAAGAATTGAGTAAAGGTTTATTGGAATGGTGGCTTCAACTTATACTGCCTAGCTCTCATAATTTAACAGTAGGTTATTAAGTTATTTAAAATCCTGTAGTGAGAATATCTTTGAGTGAAAATTTGGAGATTTTTTTTTTCTAAATGAAGATTGTACCCAAAGAAGAAAGAAACAACATTACAAGTAATCAGGAAATGGCTTGTTTTGAAAATGATGTGTTACTACTACTTTACCATTTTTAATGACTTTTTACAACTAATCTGGCTTGCTGTGGGTTGCATTCAACCAAAAAGAACTCATAGAATTTCAAGGCTATGTGCATTGAGGAGAATCTAATTTAAATAAAACACTTGCTTTAAAATGATATGTTTAACTTTTTGCTACAAAGGTTTATTTTAACCAATGAGTATGAATCACTCTTAATGTTATTAATCCATTTATACTGATGCACAATGTAATGTATCTGAATTATCAAAACATACATTACTTGTAAGGAACCTAATGTTTTGCTGGGGTTTTTTTTCAACAACTTAAAGAAATTCATATCATAATATATCATTTGTGAGTGCCTTCTGGGGGTAAGAAAGAAATCAAAGTCATATGATGGAAAACATTTCTGTTCTTGATAGCATAAATTCAGTGTATTTAAGCATTTCAACAAAAGACAGCTTATGACTTTGCAGTAGCAAATATGGTAAAGAAGAGAATCTGATTATATTTTTTTAAAAAACAGTACAAACATGCTTTATTTAATTAAACTGGTTTATTAACTGTTATAACTACAACATTACAAGAAATTACTAAATAATAAAATACAATGATACTCAATAATATATTAGAGCATTATTTTAAACAAAATATCAGCTCAAATAATGTAGATGACAACGTTAAGGATTTGGGACAAGGAAAGCTAAAGGGAAGTAGGTGAGCCTAGAGTTGATTCAGTGGTTCAGGTTGAACGAGTGTCCTCAAACTAAGTCCAAAAAGTTGGGAAGATAGAGGGAAGTGTAGAGAAAGAGTTTAGAATGAAATATTAAAATAAAATTGCCTTTAAGTTCACCATATATTGGTTCAAATCTCAGTTCCTGTGATTCCTTACACCATGACATTAGAGACCTAGTAGAACCAGTTTTCTCATTTGAAAAATGGTGATTATAATGCCTATCTCTTATGGCAAATGTAGCTATTAATATACGTACACATATAAAAACCTAACATAATACTTAATAAATAACACTTTTTAGCTACTGTGAATTAGCATTGCACACTTATTTTGTGTGTGTTCATGATTAGGCGCTGTCTTTGAATGGGTCTCTACTCTGGGAATTTTCATCTTCAATGGATAACTGCTGTGTGTGTAACGACAATTGAGTACGATGTGTGCAGTGAAAAATGGTAGTAATGAACTCAGCTCAGATGTGTAAGAGGAACCTGCCGAGAAGGAAACATTTAATACTTATATTCCATAACTAATAATACATGGAAGGTAGCTCTATTAGTCTACTCAGGCTGTCATAACAAAACACCATGCACTGGGTGGTATAAAAAATAGGATTTATTTCTCAGAGTTCTGTAGACTGGAAGTCTGAGATCAGGGTGCCTGCATGGTCAGATTCTAGTGAAGAGTCTCTTCCTAGCTTTCAAAAAATGTTCTCTTTCTCACTGTGTCTTCATGTGACCTTTCTTCCATGTGTAACACATGGAGAGAAAGAGAAATATCTTCCTCTTCTTCAAGGTCACCAATGCTAGCAAATTAAGACTCCATCCTATAAGTGCATTTAGCTAATTATCTTCTAACATTGCTATCATCTTTGGGGCTTGGGCTTCACCCCATGAATAAGGAGTGATACAAATTAGTCTATAGCAGCTTCTAGTCAAAGGAGACATCAAAGCTTTCAAGACTCAGGGACAATGGATGAAGAATCCATCAAGAGATCTGAGCAAAAGGAATCAGAAGCACAGAAGCGTAGTCTGGCCCTCCAGAAATTCTTCAGCAGAATTGAAGTTCTTCACAGTAAGATCATAATTTTTCTCAGACTTGGAAATTTTGCATATTTGCAATATTTGAGGGCAAAGGACGGGCTCTGTGGGTATCTTCAGCTTTTGGTGTAGCTCAGTGGGAACATGTGGCTGGAGAAATGATAATGAGATAGAGAAGATAAAGGAGTAGGAAGAACTGACCTTCCCTGCATTTTTTTTAAAGAAAGAAGGAGAGGGAAAGAAAGAGAGAAAATGAGCTTTATTTATTCATCTGGTTCTTGTTTCTCCGATACTTATTTGTGTATGTGATTTTGAACCCAGGTCCTTGTGCATACCAAGCAAGTGCTCCAACCACTGACCCTCTGCTCTAGCCCCCTTACATACATTTTTGATTCTCTTGCACTGATACACTAGCAGAAGTTCAATATATTTCAGGTTAATTGATGTGTTGGGATAATCCATATATGTAAAAGTAACCTTGGATTTTTGCACAAATGATAATAGAAAATTAAAATAAAATGTTTGCATGCTATTCCTAGAAAGGTGGAGTACTCTTTAGACTATGTATATTGCCTATTCCACAGAAGCTTATAAATGTTCAACTTGACAAAGAGTGAATGTAAATAAATACAGGGATGAGGTACAAATTTCATTTTCATTTCCTCTTCTGAGTATACAGAAGGACCATTGTGCCACCTTCCTTGAAGTTAGATTTCAGCCAAATAACCACATACTGGCCCACGGGATACTGACTCAAGTGGTACAAACCCCTTCAGGTCTGGCTCTTGAATACCCCTCAAGATCTGTCTTCGCTATTGCAGGTGGCCCCTGAGGTGGGGCCCATTGTGAAAGTTGGAGAAAGTACACCTGTCAGAAGGAAATCTATGTGGCATTGAAGCCCTTTAGATATCAAGAGTAGAACTTATTTTCTCTTTTGCCTTGCTCTATTTTAATTTCAGTTTTTGAAAATGCTAGCTCCAACCTACTAAATTGATTTAATTACCCTCAATGGGTCATGATTTGTAGTTTGAAAAACACCCCTTTAAAGAATGCCAGAGATCAGATAAGGTAATGGGATGCTTGTCATTATACCAGATGGATTTAATTAGATTTGCAAAGACTTTGGGGCTATGGTTCAGACTAATCACAATTAGATGGTTCCATTGTCTTCAGAGGTAGCTAAAATCTGACCCCAGTCTCCTCATTGATTGGTAACAATGGGAACCAACTCTAGAGACTTGTATTTTTCAAAATGAGGCAAATACTATTAATACAACATAAATATTAATGATTCACTCCATGAAAAGGACAAAGAAAATGAGATACCAATTTTAAAATGATTGTGTTTCTTTTCTTCTTGTTCTGTGATGTGGTGGACTGCCTTACTCTGTTCCATTTTCATGAACTGACTTCTGCCCCGGATTCCCAACCTTTCTCTTCATAGTCATGAGCCCCTGGCTCTGGAGTACATACTGTTTACCTGTCTAGCTGCTTTTCCTACTTGTCCCTGAAATCCTCTGAGAAAAACTCAAAGCTATTTAGGTATTGAATTCTAGATTAACTCAAATATATAAACTATCTCTAAGAGAGGTTGCTTTGTATCAACCATTTATTTTTGAGTAATATCTTGCTCATAGAGGAGGGCACTGAGCCTAGGAGAGACAGCAGATTTGTGTCACTTCTGAGCAATGTAGGAAGCCTGGGTATCCTGGTTTATCATAGGTTTAGATTGGTTTCAGCTCAGCCTTTGACTTTTAATTTCAACTATTTGAAACCCTTAGGAGACTTTTTTACTCTGACTCTACTTGAACTATCAGGAAGGCTGGAAGACAAGGAGCCCGGCAAGCTTTCTACTGATAAGAACTCTTATTTAAAATATTTTTCATTAAAATGTCTTGATATCTTAACATAACATAGCAGGAACAAATTTAAAACAGATCCAGACCAAGCTTCTTCACAGGTTAAAACTCTCTGATGTTACTTAGTATGGGGCAAAAATGATTAGTAAATGTGGCAGCCAACATAGCTTAAAGCATGTGGTCATGCACTTATATGAAGATTTCATATTATGTGCACTTGCAGAACAAGACTGGAAAATTTCTTCCAGTAAGAAAGAATATAAAATTCCCAAAGTGCTCGATAATAAGCAAAACGTACAAAATGACTCAAACACACTATTGCCATTTACAACATGGCAAAGTGTACTGAGAGAGGATTTGATATATTTATGTCACACATTGAAGGAAAGGAAAACAGACAGAAATCAGAGGTATTCTATCCACAATAAATTAACATGAGTTGCTAGCTTCTGCCTTGGTTGTGAAAAGTGATTATTATTTAAGGCCACTGATAATTGACATCAACTAGAAACAAAGATAAAAGGTTGTTGTAGCTACGATGGCTGCTGACACTTGTGAAGAATTGAGAGCATCAGAGCTATAAAGCGGGAATCATCCAAGGCACAAAACCATGATGTTTCCACTGGGGAGAGCAAATGAGAATAGAATCAATGGTTCCTGAATGCCATGCCAAATGATTTGGGAATTTTTCCTTTTACTTAAGTGGGAAACCATCAAAGAACCTTTAAAGCAGTGTAGAAGCATGATTAATTTGGACTGGAGACAAAGAAGATAGAGATTATAACAATCTAAACTAGGGCAGAGAAGTAGAAATAGAGAGTACTGGGTAGAGGGGATAAAGACAATGCGAATGTAGAATTACCAAGCACTGGAGACAAACTGAATGCAAGAGCGAGAGAAAAAAAGAAATCAAGAAACACAATCATAGGCTTCTATTAATGGAGGCCAAACATATGGTGATACAATTAAAAGAGCATAGTAGAGAGGTAGATTTGGGGATAACAAGAATCAGTTAAGTTTTTCACCTGTTGGGTCTTTGAAAAGGGTCAAGGTGTTCAGATTTGATGAAGTAATCACATAAGAGCTACTGAAGAGTAAAATCATGGAATAATAAAAATGGTAAGAAAGCAAAATTTATTACATATCAATATATAACTTTTAAGGAAATCTAGATTAAGAACCACAAATCTTTATGAAGCTAATGATGTTGGCATGGCAATAGCAATAGAAACATTTAGGAAGAAACCACAGAGAGGAGATTTGAAAGCATGTCATGTAAGGAACACAAGTTTCCTAAATTTTATGACAATTATGTCTCAATAAGAGACACCCCACTCTTCTGAGCTGGGTGTGGTGGCACGTGCCTGTAGTCCTAGCTACTTGGGAGGCTGAGGATGGAGGAGTACATGAGCCCAGGAGTTTGGGACCAGCATGAGCAACACATGAAGACTGAATCTCAGTAAATAAATAAATGAATAAACAAATGACACAAAAAAGAAGGTGACTAGTTTTATTCAATATAATCCTCAAGAGCCTAGCTGGAGCAATGAGGCAAGAGAAGGAAATCAAAATTTCCCTTTTTGCTGACAACATGATCCTATGTCTGGATGACCAAAAAATTTCTATCAGAAAACTGTTTGAGCTTATACACAGATTTAGCAAACTGGCAGCCTATCAATATCAGCACCTATAATTCAATACTTTTCCTATACGCTTACAATAATAGAGCAGCAGAAGGAATCAGGATATGAGTCTCATTCACAATATCCTCAAAAGAATAAAATACTTGGTAATTTATCAACCCAGAGAAGTAAAAAAGACTTCTACAATGAAAATTATGGAACATTGAAGAAAGTGATTGAAAAAGTTGAAAAGACATTCCATGTTCTCAGCTAGGCAGATTTAATATAATTAAAATGGCCATTCTACCAAAAGCACTATACAGATTCAATGCAATCCCCAATCAAGAGTCCAATGTCATTCTTTACAGCTATAGAAAAAGCAATTCTCAAATTCATTTGGAGCATCAAGAAACCCAGAATAGCCAAAACATTACTAAGCAAGAAAGACAAAACAGGTGGCTTCACAATACCAGATCTAAAATTATACTATAGAGATATAGTAACAAAAACAGCATGGCACTGGTATCAAAATAGGAATGAGGACCAATGGAATAAAATAGAAGACTCTGAGACAAATCCAAAAATCTTTAAGCATCTCATATTTGACAAAGGGTATCAAAATATAACTTGGAGGAAAGACAGCCTGTTCAAAAAATGGTGCTAGACAAACTGGGCAGTTACTTGCAGGAAGCTGAAATTAGATCCTTTCTCTCATCTTTCACAAAAATCAAATTGAAATGGATCAAGGAACTAGGAATTAAGCCAGCTACTATACAACTGCTTAGAATGAAAATTCGGAGCAACACTCAAGCATATGGGAATTGGCAACAACTTTCTCAACAAGACCCCCAAAGCAGAAGAATTAAACTCAAGAATTATTGAGTGGGATGCCATTAAATTAAAAAGCTTTTACTCAGCTGAGGAATCAGTCAAAACTGTCAAGATTGGGAGATAATCATGGCCTGTGATTCCTCTGACAGGGAACTAAAATCCAAAATTTACAAAGAACTCAAAAACCTTTATATATAAGAAAAAAACAATCCAATCAGTAAATGGGCGAGAGAGCTCAACAAAAACTTCTTAATAGAGGAAATTGGGCAAGTCAATGAATACATGAGAAGCGTTGGTGCGGGATGGTCAGCATATGGGCTGGAAGGTGACCAACTGGATGTGAGTAAAAGAAGTCAACCACGTTTGTGTCCCTGAAAGTATAGAAAAGAGCCGACAGTGATTTTGAAATGGTAGGTAAATCTTTTAAACAAAACAGCCAAAATGCATGACTTTTCTGTTTTGTATTTTTTTGGTGGGAAGAGACAGCCAATTCTGTTACTAAAAGTAATAAAATTGAGTTTGGATACCTAACTAGTTAAGATTTTATAGATGAATTCCTCAAAAAAAAATCTTTAAAGTCTGGGATTTTATGAGTAGTTGCCAAACAACTATCCATGACCATAGACAAGAGTTAAATGTGGAATGGAAGAGGCAGTACTTGACTTGGTTCATTTAAAAAGAATATTCCCTCAAATATAAAGATTCAGGAGAAAAATATAGAAAAGCTCCAGCAAATACCAACTTTTTAATATTTGCATACCTATATGCTTGCTACAATTGACTATGATTTTACTATAGGTAAAATATTAGCTTTATATTAAAAATCATACTTGAATTGATAGAATATTCTGGGATGAAAAGCCATGGATGAAATCCCGATTGGCCTTTGGCTACAGAAAGCGTCTGCATTCTCCAGATTTTGTGATGTAGGGAATTGGATAGCTAATGCTGCTTTATGTTGCTGAATTGAATTACCTCGATTTGACATACTTGACATACAGGATATCATTCTTATTTCAAAGTAATGGTCCATATATATTCAATGTTGTAAATCTATGCATGGGTATGAAGCATCTTTATTAAACTGAAGTGAAAAATGGAAAGATGATAAATGTCAAATTCCTTGTTTTAATTTTAGGCAAATTGACAACAAATTTAAGGAAAATAAAATTTGATTTTTAGAAACATTGTAAGTTGATAGAAATGAAGTATTTTCCAAATACTCAAGCCATAGTGAATGCTGAAAGAAAATGGAGAAAAAGAAAAGAGCCCACACCAAGGAAGACAAAGATGAACCTGAGGCAGCAGGTTAGCTACACAGTTCCTGTTGCTACTTTGTTTTCAAAGGAAAAGTGGAAGAGCTGAAATATAAAAATCCTGCTTCCTGGCTCAAGAGGCTGCTGAGCACACAAACCACCCTCCAACTCATGGTCCTCACTGGAGTTCAGAGACAGGTTCTAATGCATCAGAGCGGCTAAGAGTTACTGCATCTTGCAAAGAAGAACATTGATTCTAACAATTATGTATACAGAAACCTATTTCTGATAAGAACAATTAAATCAAATAGAGCAAAGTGAATATTGGAAAAATCAGAGATAAAGACATGAGCTCAGTGAAACTTACTTTATTATTATAAAGGGGGATTCTCATTGAATTTATGGGAAATCCATTTATCAATATTCATTTATGGAATGCTTGTAATAGATGCTCAAAGTAAAAAAAAAAAAATAGTAGTAGCAGCAAAAAATGCCTTTTCCACCCATAGGTCCTTGATATTGGCTTGATCAAAAAAGCTAGCTCGCTAAAATAATATCTCAATGCAAGTAGCGTTTGTTAAGTGACTAGAAATGTATGTCTTGTTGTATACTAAATATTATTGAATTTAGGATACAACCATTGATTCTTAATCGAAAATATATATGACAACATGCAGCAGAAAAAACAAAATGATATTTTCTTTCTTAAGTGGAAGCCTTTCATAGTATTCAAAAGGCAGGTAGGGTGTGGCTGGAGGAGGGTCTTTGGGGGCTTTCTCTTAGGATACATGTATTGTATTTGGCACAGAGTCTTTCTACTTCATGAAGTGATGCCTTAAGCTGCCTCCCTTTGCCACACTCTTCCACTGTGATGATCTGCCTCTCCTCAAGCCCTGAGGAATGGAGCCGGCTGTGTGGACTAAGACCTCTGAAACCATGAGCCCCCTAAAAATTTTCTTTCTAAAATTGTTCTTGTCAGATCTTTTAGTCACAGAAATGCAAAAGCTGATTAAAACATATGAGTATAGTCCAAAGTCAGGTTCAATATTAAGAGATATTATTTTAATAGTTATCTATTGCTGTATAAAAAACCAAATCTCACCACATGAGGATGGGGCCTTGCTTGTAAATTTCCAGAGCTTGTAAATGTTGAGGTATCAAGGTGGTACTCATTGAAGTTGTCTTCACATCAGAACTTCGCTATATTCCCTGATCAACATGACACCTGGGTGTGTCTAACAGGGTCTTCCTTAGAATGCCTGAGAATATTTCTTTTATCTTCTGCTGGCAGTCCCTCTGTCACAGGGTATGATGGCTAATTTCATGTGGCAAACTGGCTTGCCTACAGGGTAACCAGATATTTGGATAAATGTCATACTAGTCTTTCTATGAGGGTATTTAATTTTTTAAGAAGAAATTAACATTCGAATTCCTGCACTTTGAGTAAATGAGATTGCCCTGGTAATGTGGGTTTCCTCATCCAATCAGTTGAAGACCTGAATAGAACAAAATGATTGGCCTTCCTCTACCAAAACAGAGTTCTCCAGCCTGCTTGCCTATACTGCGGATTTCCAACTTTCCGACCGTCAGAATTGCATGAACTAATTCCTTATAATAAATTTTTTTTATAATCATTTATATATATTCCATTTGTTCAACTTCTCTGGAGAACCCTAACTAATTTACAGGATCATACTTATTCCGGGAGGGTGGGCAGGGCATATGGGAGGACACTAAGTATCTTTCTATCATCTTTGTCTCAGACCCCTTCTTCACTTTCTGTCCAGTTAAAACACCTCAAGGGACTCGACATACCCTTTGCCAAAGATTTATACCATGAATTCCTCTAACATATACACACATGAATCCTGTGAGTGCACATAACCTTGTGACATACATATTTCACATAAATCATTGTCCTCGTTTCTGACAGCCTTCCTATGGTACTTTTTGAGAAGTGGAGATCTTGGGTCAAAAGCTGTGAGTTGCTTAAGGCTTTTCATTTACAGTGGCAAATTGCTCTCCTCCAGGATGTCATTACTGGACTTTCATCAACAATGAATATTCATATTCACCTAGTGTGTTGTTATTCTAATTGGCATTTCTTGGATTGCTAGACAAGTGAAACATATTTGTACAAGTTTATTAACCATTTTTATTTCATTTTCTGAGAATTCTTTTCATGTAATTCACTCTTTTTTATTTATTTATTTATTTTGGTGGGAGAGTAGGGGTTGAAGACATATCCAATTATCTTTAATATAATTGAAAATATTTTTCTCATTTTGTTGCTAGTTTTGTTGTTTATTTTCATAGAAGAATTATATGTTTATCTTAGAAAATTTGGAAAATGCATAAAATCACATAGAAGTAAATAAAAATTACTCAAGTCTAGATATGGTCAATATTTTGCTACAAATTCTTCTAGTCTTTTGTTACAGATTTATATAAAGGCATGTTTTGTGGTCGAAAAGTAGAGTGATATTTCACATTTTGCTTTTAACCAATTTTTAATTTTTACTGAATGATAAATAATAAGATGCTACATGTTTTTAAATATCCTTTTACAGAATGATTTCTTTAGCCCATCTCCTTTTGGAGATCTTTGGTTAATACCAATTTTTTTTTTTTACCATAGTAAACACAGATCAATATCCTGCTAAATAAATTTCATTAGCAATACTAAATTAAAGAATTGTGGTTTCTTTTATAAAAGGAGTCCTCTTTTAAAGCTCCTGATAGAAAATAACCAATGTGCTTTCAAAAACAGTTTATTCTGGTAAAGTAGCCTAAGAAGATTCTAATCTCTTTAAACTTTCAACAACACTTGGTATAGTTATTAAAAGTAGCTCACCTTAAAATAAGTTGGCTAATATGTAGGTTAAAATGAGCTTCTCTGATATTTTATTTTTTCCTTAGTATCTATTCATCTATTTCTTTAAATAATAATTATTGAGTACTACCAGGGATCAGGCACTATGCTGAGTTTTAAGAACTCAGTAAAAATTCTTCCCTTTTTAAATCATCATATCCATTTTATGGGCCAAAAGAAACTCTTGATAAGGAATTTTCCTCCCAAGTCCCCAAGTGTCACAAAAATACCTCATATCTCACCTATCTATCAATATAACTTAGTTACTCAGAACATTCTATCCAGTTTCTGTTCTAATATGGTCACTACTCTGAAAGGTAGTTACACCTGAGTAATGTTTTCAATTTTCCTTTTCTGATACATTTCATATTTTTTGTTGAGATCTTGTAATGCCAAAGGTATGGGTCAGCCAGTCAAACAACGTACCTCTGGGAGAAATTGTGACATAATATTGCAGGATGTTTAGTATTGTGGGAAGAGGGTGGTTTTCGAGTGAGAAATACCTTAGTTCTCACACTTGCTGTGTATCCTTGGAGAAATCCTTCAGTGATCTCTTTGCGAAGTGTGACTTGTAACACTTACCTCACAGAATGCAAAGCTCTAGAAGAGTACCAGCCACGGGGTACAGCTAAAGATTTGTTTGCTATTCATCTGTACCCTTCAACAGTCTCACCTAGAGTGCTCCTTTGTCTCCGGAGGCGTCCCAGCTATTCCTACCAGTTCTGGAAAAAATCTCCACTTGAGATTACCAAATAATTCTTTCTCTACCTTTGCTTGAAGCTGCTGTGATTGGACCCTGTTTTCCATATTGATAGCTAGTTCTCAGGAAATGAGCTCCTTATCTATCTTTTGCAACCTTGGTGCTCACCAAACTCAGTGTCTGGCACCCTGTATGTCCCTGACGATTATGAGGACCTACAGTGTGATGACTATTCATCTGATCTTGGATACTAGAGGTTCATTTGTCAAATCTCAAGAATATGCTTTCTTATTTTCCTTCTTGGAATCTCTTCACCTAAAGATGTCCCACAAATGTTGAAGACTGAACTCAAATGGCACTGTCCTTGAGAAACCTCTGCAGGTCTCTGACGGAATCAGTCAGTTGTTTCTCATGGCTCTCCAAGGGCTTTCTCTACTTCTCCTTTGGAAGACTCTGATCTCTTATTTGTTTTAGGATTCCTAATTTCCAACAGGGAAACAGTCTAATAATAATTCATCTGAATAGATTGGGGAGGGAAGCTAGGCTTAATCATACATGTGGACTTAAAAATTCAGCCTGTATAAAGAAGGATCCAGTTTAAAGTGAATTTTCAGGGAAGTAAGTCAAGTAGGGGACAACATGTAATAATTTTGGAATGAGAAGGATGAAATGGATTTGATTGGTGTTTTTCTAGTGTACAGATACGTGTGTAGGAACCATCTTTCACCCTTCCATGGCTGCCTCTAATCTTTTCTGTCACCCACAAGAGTTGACAGAATATCCTAGTTACTTTATCACATTATATACAATGCTCTGTCTTTATTCTACTTTGCACTGACACACGCATTCCAGGCACTGTGGCAGACTCACATGTAGATACTTACACTTATGAAACACATTTGGAAATGGACAATGAGAAAGTTGGTCTAGTAGCATGAGTTAAATCCAGATAAGATGTAATGCTTTACAATCTAATACTTTTTTTAGAATTATAATGGGAAGGGGAAGGGAGGGATAAAGGAGGGTAATTGGGGGGGCACGCCTGGGGATAATTGCAATATCCAGAATATATACACATTTTATATTATTTTGTTAAAATCTTGTAAGGTTGTTCAAAAATAAAAAAAAAAGATTGCATATACAAACTGAAAAAAAAAAAGTGACCCTCTGAGGCAAGTCCGTTAGCATTACTTAGGTAGCTCATGGAAGGAAATATGTGGGTAACAAAAGCTGCACCGGAGGAGGAAGTATACATAGGGACTACTACCAGAATCTAATTATCTTGAAAATCTGTTGCTTCACCCATGCAATCCCTCTAACTTTGTGTTATTGGTAAATTTAACTATCATGTTTTTTATTTAGCTTCTCAATCCAAGAATTGAGGTGTTTTTAAAAACTATGAATTTAATTTCCTAAAGCTTTTAGAAGACAATTAATCTTTTCCTTGTCATCATTTCTGAGAGTTTTTTTATTTATAATGCAAGGCCTTAGCTCATCACTGAGTCTGCAGACTCTTTGCCTAATTTCCATATTTTATATTTAAATACACATTTTCCATTGCTCATGTGTGAAACACTGTACAAAACTAAACTCCAAGTATTGGTGGAGATAATTTATCCAGGGATAACTCTCAGGAGTCCATCATTAACTCAAAGACAGATGTTTTCTGAGGTTCCCTAGCCCTCTGCCCTCCTTCCTCACTCTTGAATGGCAGAGTGAAAATAAATATTATTGAAGAAAAACTATTCAGATTAGGACAATTTTTTTCTCAATACTTTTGCTGTGACTCTAGGAAAAACAAAGGTTGTTTTAAGACTTCAAGGAATATGTTGGGTGTGAATTTTATACCAGTTAATCCATCCATGTGTGGAATCCACCTCTGAAGGGAAGAAAGGGAGACTGATTTCTTAATTAAAAAAAAAAAAACTAATGAGACAGCAAATGATATTCAATCCTATTAAACTAACTAAGCACAGACCTTAGAAAAATCCCACATTCCTTGCATTGGGATTGTGTGATATGGTTCTACAATTCAGGAAGATTGGAAATTACAGAACATTGACAATGAAATTGGTTTTCTGTGGAAAACTGATGAATCACTTACTGCCAATGACTAGAAGGAAAAGCACTTGTTTATGCCCTTATGTAATGAATTTTTATGAGGTGAAGTTTGCTGTTTATAAAAAATACACTTTAAGCTGCTGTAGATGTAAAATAATAGAATTCAGAATTCAGAGAAATGCATTACAGCGAAGACAGTCAGCAGCAGAATATTATCTGCTTACAAAACACCAAAACAGGGCTATTACTTCTATAATGGAATTAAAAAATAAAAATAAAAACATCTACCCAGTTGGATTCTAGGGAAAAAAAGTATTTAAAGAGACATAGCTGAAATTGACAGATCCAAAATTGCACGTATTTTCAAAGAAAAGTTATTAATTCTCTTATTGCGTTCTGAATTCCAACTGTGTTTTTCCTCAAAGCAAGAATGCCATGGAACACTTAAAATTGAAAATGGCACTCCTAAGACACACTAGAAACTGGGGGTTCCGGCCTTTCTGCACCTTTATAGACCTGCATGTGGTTTCGTTAGTTTATTATCAAGGTATATTTTTGTTGATTAAAAAGGCACTCTTAGGGGCTGGAGCAGTGGCTCAGAGGTTATGTTGCTTGCCTGGGATGCATGAGGACATGGGTACAAATCCCAGAACCAACGAAGTGTCAGAGCAGTGAAAGCCACGTGAAAAACTAAATAAAATTGATTCCCTCTCTCTCACTGTCCCTGTCCTTCTTAAAAGAAAGAAAGAAAGAAAGAAAGAAAGAAAGAAAGAAAGAAAGAAAAAAAAAGGCCCTCTTACGAATGGAAAAGAATCAAGGCTGTCAGAAGGGAGGTATTTCTTGAGTGCTTAGTGAGCTATATTTTCCAGGGTGCCATCCTGAACACTTCTAAGAGCAAGAAAGTCTCTGTCTGCAGTAATTAAGAATTGTGACTACTCAGCCAAACTTCAAGTTTGCATTACCTCTTATTGGCAAACAGACTCTAAAAATATCTCAGAGATGTAAGAATTTTTGTGTCTGTAACTGAGAAGAATACAAAATCCTTGTATAGACCCTGTATTTTGATTGTTAGTTGAACAAATAAATTCATTTTACAGGGTTGGATATTTGACATATGATAATCACATCAGGTGTTCTGATCTGGGGTATTCTAGATATTTTAAAGGAAATAAATGACATTTATTTGTGAATACATATATTTATTTACAAATACTATGCAAGCACTTTTGGAAAATGGATTGGGTACTGTAAAACTCGATTATTATTATTATTTTGCCTACATACTACCCAGTGTTTAAAAAGTATGCATTCTGTATGGAGTCTGATATTTAATATGTACCTTAAAATGTATGAAATAATTCAGACATGTTTTACAGTGGGGGTTGGCTATAAAAGGCTTTATTTTCATATAAAATTTGGAACTGGACTGATATAGAAGCTTATATATCCTAAGTTCTCTTAAATTTAAGAGGCATTTATTTTTAGTGAGATACACATGTACCTGTTTATCTCATTATTTAGAATGTATTAGTCTTAATTTAGTATTTATCTTCTTTCACATACTATATTGTAATCACTTTAGTTAAAATTGTTAATAAATATGTTTGCATAAAAATTCTTTATTTTTTTACCATGGTACTTATAGTGTTTTGATTAACTGGTCATACTATTTTATCTATTCTCATCTTTCTCATTTCACATAGACCTTTATTATCAACACTGCTGCATTGAACATCTTTTCAATAAATCTATATCCACAATTGTTATCATTTCCGTCAGATTGATTCTTGAGGTCATGGATATAAATATGTCAACATCAACCTGACTTTGAAAATTAGTTTTACTTAACTAAATGTATGATTTATGTTTTATTGGCGCCAAGGTTTTAGAAGAGGCATAAGTTAAACCTATTCAGGAGAATAAGTTATCCAACTGCTGAGAATGAGAAGGGAGAACCACCGGCAGAAGACTGCACTTTTGGATCTTCTGGCCACAGGAGCAACTTGGTTTTAACCTTGTTTGACTTGGTATAGTTGCCAGAACAAAAACTCAATTCAGGGTTCAGGGAAGGACACTGTTCAAAATGATGCTTATTTAAAAAAAATATTTTTTTTTTAAAGAGAGAGGGCCATCGAGAGAGACAGAAAGAGAGAATCAATTTTATTTCTTTTTCATGTGACTTTCGTTGCTCCAATAATTCGTCGTGTACGTGGTGCTGGGGTTCAAGCTCACGTCCTCACGTTTGCCAAGCAACTGCAGAACCGTTGAGCCACCACTCCAGCCCATTTTTTAATTTTTTAAAAAAGTTTTTAAAAAAGATTTTTCTTGAAAACAAAGAGGAAATAAGAGATTACCAGGAAACATGAAGGAAATTTATCTTGCTTCATGATTTACATATTCTTTAGAGTAAGAAAAAAGACACACACACACACACACAGAGAAACACACACACACACAGACACAAAGGCAAAATACTTGCTTATTTGTGGTCATGAACATAAATGTATACTATATACTAGGCTTCTATAAACCTATATTCCAAGCTAAGTTTAGCTTCAGGGAACCTAAGATCATTAGCTCTATGGACAATGTGACCAATTGCTTTGGCTAGAAAGAACTGTCATGTTCCTGAAAATATCTGTTCTAAACACATTAACATGTTACTTACGGAGGGCTATTAGGAAAAATATCTTTTGGTCAAGAATGAATGTTCCAAATAAATCAAGTTTTTGTTTTTAAGTGTCAATACATTTTGAAGGCTTTCTCAAATACAGAAATATTCATTTCCCTGCCTTCTTAGCCAAATTATAAAGAACCAGAGGTAGCTTTTATTGATTATCCAAGGTGATTTTTAAAGTAAAATTACACAGTCCTCAGAGCCTATATGTTCCTATTCTGTTACTAGAGTATAGCTTGAATTTTTTTTATAAAAGCTTCTTTTCTTTTGATACCAAGTTGCCCATTATTACTTGTTAGTATAAATAGATATTTTTTTTTAAAAATCAGTTTTTCTCCTCTTTTATTTGTTATTTTTAATCTGTTGGTGAAAGTTCATTAGTATTCAAAACAAAGCAGCTCTAAATGGAAAGTTGAGAACTATGCCAGGAGTAGAACTTTGGTGCCTGGAGCCTGTAAAAATCTATTGAGGTTGACTCAGTAATTCTATTGCGGAAGCACTACAAACCTAATAGAAATGACAATTGTGGTTCATACTGTCTTCTGTTTCTTACAGCTTTTGACTTGGGTTTCTTGTTTTTATTTATGTCTCCCCACAAAATAATCTGAGATCCCTGAAGAATGTAAATTTTATGATGTCACTTCTTTGCTTAAAATCTTCCTATTGTTTCTTCATAAATAATGCTTTTCCAGACTTTTATTTTTCTCACGGCCTGCGTGGCTGTCTGTGACAGGTTCCTGTAGCCCTCACCTTACCTGCCCTTCTCTTGTTCATGTTGATTTCTTTCTGTTCCTTAAGCAGGCAGTGGACTCTGATCTTGGAGGTTGAGCATCTGCCATTTCCTTATCCTAATATTCTTCTGCTTGGCTGTCTCCCCATTCCCTCAGATCTCTTTTCAAATTTCACCTCCCTAGGGAGCTCTTTCATAAGCATGCAATTAAGTTCAGCATCCCTGTCACTCTCCATTTCCTCAGCCTGTTTTATTTTCTTCAGAGTACTTACAACGTCAGCAATTATCTTATGCACATATTTGTCAGTCTCTCCTCCAAGAATGAAAACTCCCTGAGAGCAGGGGTTTTGTTTTATTCACAAATGTATCCTTGAGTAGAGAAGAAAGTTAGTAGGTAGGGGCTCATGAAATAATTTGAGCGAATGATTTAATTCCTATTATAAACCTAATCTGAATATCTTAATGGAATCTTAAAGTTAAATAAACTTGTCAAAAACTCAAAGTCACTCATTGAAGACCGGGAGTTGGGAGCAAGAAAGTAGGACATGCCCTGTGTTAACTCTGATTGCTATCTTGGCAATTTAGATATGACCACTGAGGCCACTTGGATATGTTAAATACATAGGCAGAAAACCTGGTTTTAGAACAAGTTGCAAAGAGAGAAAAGAAAAATGTCAATGTAAAAGTTCTTTTTTTTCCAAAGGGAAAACTCATAACTGATGGTTGGATTTTTGCAGCTAAAGTGCAAACCCATCATGTAGCTAAGTATGACCCAGTTTTCCTCAATGTTGAGACCTGAGGTCAACGGGCAGAAGAAACAGTTGCCTCAAGGTTAATAAAAAAGTCTTCTGGAAGTACCCAGGGAGGCAGGGACTGGACGGAGTCTGTGGAACTATCATAGCAACTTGCCCAGGAGGCTGATATCTGCAGTGAGGCAGATCTCCTGGAGCAAGCATTAAGTCAGTCATAAATCCATCGATTACCTTCCATTAGTGTATGGGGTGTCAAGCATCCTATGAGAAAGAAAAACAACAGAAAACCAAAAAAAAAAAAAAAAAAAAAAAAAGAAAGGAAAGATAATTTGCTGCTATGTACCCTGAGATACACCACTCAGTTCCTCCTTCAAGGGTGCACTTTCTGCTCTGTGGTCGGCAGACTGCCTCAAGCTGTTAGCTCTTTCGGGGTCTGCTTTTGCTGCGGGAAACTGCCATGCCTGTGGTCACAGTCTTCCCATGGCAGCCCATATATAGTGACGAATGGATGTGCAATTAGAAAGACAGAGAATACCAGTTCCAGAGCTCCCCTCTGGGTTGGTCAAGTTTTATCAGACCTGCATTACAGTCTACCACTCCTTTCGTCTATTCCTGCTTTTTTGTCTTTTCTGTTTACAGGTGTAGATCCTTGATTTATAAAAAGACCTCTTTATCCATGGCTTGCACATCTGAAAATTTAACCAATCACAGACTGAAAAAGATTAAAATAACATTGCATCTGAACATGTATAGCCTTTTTAAAAATCATTCCCTAAACAATACATTATAATTATTTACATTGCATTAAGTATTGTAAGTAATCTACAGATGATTTAAAGTATATGTGAAGATGTGTGTGGTCATATGCAAACACTATGGCATTTTTTATGAGGAACTTGAGCATCTGTAATTTTGGTGTACCCACAGGGATTCTGAAACCAATTTCCCACCAACACTGAGAAATGACTGTATACATCTTGCATTTCAAACCCTTTTCAACCTCTGCTTCTACAGAACCCAATCTGTGACACTAAGTTTATTCATTCAGCTAACAAAATTACTGTATGGTATGCTAGAACTAAAATGTTCTAGCCATCCAGTGAGGAAAAAAACAGTCATTCAGTCTCTGAACTCATGGGGTTATTGCCTAGTAAGGGTTACAAGTGTCAAATAAAACTTAAAAATTTAAAAAGTAGTCCCAGCTACAGGGGAGGTGGAGGCAGCAGGACAATTTAAGCCCAGGCCATCCTGAGCAACACAGTGAAATTCAGTCTCAAAAAAATAAAAAAATACTCTACAATATTGACAACTGTATTAGTTAGCATTTAAAGTATTGTGTTCTAATCTTAAATTTTTAACAAGGGCATCTACTTTAGAGTTTACTCACCTATCAAAATAACCATAACAAAATTATTGGTTTAGCAAAATCTTGACTTCATTTAATCCTTTCAAATTTGTATTCTAAGAGCCAGCTATTTATTAATATCACTATCAAACCAGGTCACTGGTATAATGAGCTTGTATGTGGACTTTAGGTATAATGAAGGCGAATGTAAACTTTAAAAAAACTTTTGTTTTTTTTTAGTTGCACATGACAACGGAACTTGTTTTGAAATAATTTTAGAAGCAAGGAATATAATTTCTTCTAATTCAGTCCTCAGTATGTCCCATTCTCCTTCCTTCCTTCCACCCCATTCTCTTCCCTCTGCCCCACTGATCCAAGCTTTTTTTTTATTTAGTGTCTTATGGATGTACACGATGGTGACATTCATTGTGGCGTATTCATATTTGTACATAGGATTGGTAGGTCAGATTCATTCTCCTCTTTCCCTATCCCATCCTTCCTCTTTTCCCTTCATTCCCCTGTCTACTCCACTGATCATGCTTTTATTTTTTTTAACCCCCTCTTTATTATGGATTAGCTTCCACAAATCAGAGAATACATTCAACCTTTGACTTTTAGGAACTGGTTTATTTCACTTAGCATGATAATCTCCAGTTTCATCCATTTTCCAGCAAATGTCAAAGTCATTCTTCTTTATAGCTGATACTCCATTGTATATGTACACATTTTCTTTATCCGTTCATCTGCTCAAGGGCACAAAGTCTGGCTCCATAGCTTTAGTATTGTGAATTGTGCTGCTAAAAACCAGTTTGTGGCTGTGTCACTGTTGTAAGGTCATTTAAAACCCTTTGGGTATAATCCCGCAGAGTTGGAAGTAAACTTTTAAGAAAGACCTGTTGTTTTCACCTGCCCATTATCCATTCTACTTAAAAGAGCACATTAGTTTTCTGTGGTGAGCAGCCTCCCCTCAGCAATCCATTTGGTTCCTGTGGTGTACAGGTATCACCCACATTTGAATAACTGGGAGCAGTATTCTTCATCCCTTTATCCATGGAAACTGGTTTAGGAATGTGCTTAATCCAAGATGACCTGTAATAGTGAGCTTTACTGAACTTTTGCTAGAACAGGAAAAGGGTATCATTCCAGTGAGATCAGAAAGCTGGTAGAATTTAAACCCTGAGTTTCAAAAGTGGACATCACTCTGCCTGAGAATGAAAACAACTCAGAATATTGACCATAATGGAATTACTATTATATCCTGAATACAGTCCTCATAATGTAGAGGTGTACAGATTTAATGCATTGCCCCAGGTTACACACAACTGAATGGTGCAGGTAAGATTTGAATGTGAGTTCCTGTCGCTCATGCCTATACTGTTCATCGTAAGTATGATGGCTGAGAGACCCTCTTGCAGAGAATTATTTGAGCACCTATAAGTAGACTGGACCTGCAGTGTGTACATGGATTCTTTAATTAGATAAATCATTATTTTCCTTTTTACAAATCCAGAGTCCTGACTACGCTACAGATTCATCATGGTATTGATTTACATTAGAAATAGAATCTAAATGTCCAATGATGGTGGCTAAACAATTTTATAAATAATGTGTGTGCCATAAAATGACTGAAATAAAATATATTAGTATATTGTGATGATCTGTGTAAAAAATAAGAAAATGTTTTTTCCTGAATTTTTCAAGTTTTCACAATAATGTTTTTAAATTAAAGAAAAAAATGAGAATTTTTTTTTAATTTTTGAACAACCATACAAGTTTTTTAACAAAATAGTATAAAACATGTATAGTTTCTGGATACTAGATTTACCCCCAGGAATGCCCCCCCCAATTACCCACCCGTATCCCTCCCTTCCCTTACCCACTATATCTAAAAAAAGTATTAGGCTGTATAAATTACACCTTATCTGGATTTAACACATGATAATGGACCACCTTTCTCAATGGCCAAGGTCTAGTCCCAACCCCCACAGATGAGTGGAGACAATCGACCCTTGGTTCTCTGGGTTAAGCTGATATTACTAAGCATAATTTCTTCCATAGCCATCCATTAAATGTGAAATATTCTTACCTCCCAAACTACAAAACTTTTTGGCTTTCTTATTCTAAAGGAAACCTATATTAAATTCAGAATCACAGATTAACTACATGAAGGTAATTATTGTTCCTGTGAACTCACCATTGTATGCACAGTGGCTACATCACTAACTGGCACCCAAGTGTTTGCTGAATGGAAGGTGAAGGGAAAAATAAAGAAGTCTTCCTATATTTTCACTGTAATATATATTTTTCTAGAAAGGTGCTTACTATGTAATGACTGGGGTTTCCAAACATTCTAGTTAATACTAGAGACAAATCAGTGCTCATGCTAATTTTATACCATTTTAAGAATATGTGTGTATATTCAAATATGGTGTTGTGATTTTACCTGTGCAATAATCATTTGAGTACTCTTGACTGTTCTATGGCTAACTTTAGATATATGTGAATTATTTCTAATATGTCTGTCCCCATATATACATGTTCATATATATTTTAATCAAAGTATAATTTATTTTATTTTGTATTTTGGTTTATTGTCAAAGCACAAAAAAACTGAGACCTGGTTTAAAAAGAAGTGCCATTATTTTGGTAAAATAACTTGAAAACAGTCCACATATTTTCACGTTATTTACCAGAACATTCATTCATAACTTCTAAGTGAAAAATGCAGAGAAATGGAGCAAAGTACATCTTGATATGTACAACTGTATTATTACTATGCTAAAGAACTTTGGTATTTTATAAAAATACCAATATGCTTGCTGTGAACATAAGCTCTGAATCAAAGCTATAGGAAGAGATTCAGTAAATAGTGTTCTTCATGCCAGCTGTCCCCTTTAGTTCCCAGGCCTCACTTCTAAGCTGCCTTATGCAATTTTTACTTTCGAAACATAAGAAGTCAACTGTGAAATGATCTGACAGCTATGGACTGAATCTCTTGAAAATTGGCTTCACAGAAAAGCTTAAAATTACAACTGAGTCACAAGATCTTAAGGTTTAAACAATAGGGTCTTATCATTGTCAGATTATGATATTATATCATTTCTAAAATGCACACACATCCCACAGTATCCAAAATCTTTTATTTTTAGAGAACTACTTCCTTGTAGGAAGTAGCAAAATAAAGCATTCTTAGCAGTCATCTGACAAAAACTCCTTTATTCGCAACATTAAAAATCAAAGGCAATGATTTAAAATATTTAACATAATTTATTTAGAATCATGTGGTTTCCAGTGATTATAATTTTGTCATGTTTTGAAAACAAGATCAGATAATGACTAGGAAACACAAGCCTTATGAGACATACACTTAGAATGACGAACATTAAGGATTTAAATGTAATGTTTTCCTCAGAGGAAAAACGCTACTTTCTAAGGAGCATTCACTTCTGACATCTCAATTCCTGATTTCAGTGGCTGCACACCATATACCTCTATGCCACACTTAGGGCAAGTAAAGTACATGTCAAATAAGAAACTACTCTTAACACAGTAGTAACAGAAGATGTGCTCACACCCTATGGTGTGAGGCATGGTGGGCCACTCTCCACACAGAGAACATTCCTTGCCACTGGTGGCTAATTTACTGTCACTATTAGAAGCAAGAGGAATACACCATGAAGACAACTTGGCTTTCAATTTCTGGATATTGATAAGTGGTAAAAGAAAAATCAGAAACTCAGCAAAACCATGCCAGAGGAGTTCCCTATTCATGTACTCAAAGCCAACTTCACGGACATTTTGGGGCCTGCAAAATACAGAATGAATGCCTAGAAGACGTTCTGTCAAAGTTGCAAACTTTCCCCTTTGAAGGAAAATCAAAAAATTAATCAACCCACCTAATTTCAAAAGTCCAACCACAATATTCACACACTGTTTAAGTTTCCTGAAGGATGCTAAATGATGGTTTCGAAACAAATCATAGCACCGTTCTTCTAACCACCTCCCACCAATGGTACAAACAGCATACAAGAGTTTCTGGTTTTTACTTGGTGGCAGATAGCTCAGATTCGGGGAAAAACTGTCTTTGTATTGAATATTCAAAACTGACTGTCCCACAGTGGCATTTTTGGAGTAGATGGTGAATCTCCACAAGAAAAGCCACAAGAATGCTTTCACTTCTGGTTCAAAGTGAGCAAACAGCCCTGGCTTAAATCCATGAAAGCACTGAGTAAACTGGGACCAAACCAGCTGCTCCAGGGCCTTGTTTAGTTCCAGGGCATCCAACTGACTTATCCTGAGCACTCTGTCTGTACTCCTTTCATTCTCTTCTCTGGGTGCCATGTCCTCTCTGAAGTTCTCTAGTGAAAAACATAATTAAGAAACATCATCAAACAGTTATAATCTTGTACTACCTCCTCCACTTACACTTGGAAAACTAAAACTGATTCACAAATTATGTTGGACACACAAAAGACAGGCTGGTTAATAGTGTAAAACCATATAGAGGGTGAGCACTTCTAACTTGGAGCTTTTTTTTCTCTCCTCTTCCTTCCTGTCTTTTTTTCTCCTACTGCTTTTTGTTGTCTTCTTGGCCTTCCTCATCAAAGGAATAATGGCTAAAAAATAAAAAGGAAAAGAAAAAGCTGTTGTACCCTCTTTCCACAACCATATAAATAATACTCCTTGTTCATATATTCTGGAAGAGAAAAATTAAAATTCTGAAGCTAACTATGATGAGACTCAATAATATCACTCATGAAGAAAGACATGAAGATAATAAATACAATGAACTACAAAACATAGTAAAGGGTGGTTACGACAAGATCTCAGTTTAATTTATGTTTTTTCTATTGACTCCCAAGGTATATTTCTTTTTCTTGGTACTTGGGATTTAGCCCAGGGAACCTTTACCACTGAGCAACATTTCCAGTCCTTTTTACTTTTTATTTTGAGACTGGGCTTCACTAAGTTGCCAAGGCTGCCTTGAACTTGCAATCCTCCTGCCTCAGGCTCCAGAGCTGCTGGAATTACAGGCATGCACCACCATACCCAGCCAAAAGTGTATTTTCAACCAATCACGTAATTGTTCTTAAATATATTTTATATTTAAAGGAAGTTAGAAAAATAAACAATATATATTTATTATTCTGTTATACTATTGCAAAAAATAAATACTACTAAATCTTACCATGAAATGATAAGAATGTAGAAATGCCATTGTTAAGGTAGTAAAAATGTTCATATCACAAAGTACTAAAAAAATCCTATAATATAAAAACATGCTATGAAAATTCAAAAATACATAAAGGAAACAAATAGGTGCTAAAAGAAGAAAAAAATGAAATATAAGAAGCTGATTAAGGGTAAAATAGGTATGAGTGACCAAAAACATTAAGTGCAATCCACTGCAATTAAAACACCCAGTCACTGCTATAGCTGGGTATACAGACTGGTTCTGACATTTCAAATTTTATTGATGAACTGGCAAATATAGACCATGACCAAAAAATCACATTTAGTTCCTGAAATGGGCCCTTTATATTATTCTATAATTATGTGTGCATTCTAAAACAAATGGAACTCATAAAAGCCAAGAGCAAAATGGTGGTTGTTAAGGGCTGACTATGGGAAAAATTTCAATTATAAGATGAACAAGTTCTGGGGAGCTATATAGCATGTTGACTATAACAATTTTGTATTGTTTATTTGAAATTTGCTTATCCCTCTTTCTCTCACATATACACAGTATGTAATGATGGGTCACAGATATGTTAATTTATTTGACTGTGGTGATAATTTCACATTGTATACATATATGAAATATTCATTTTATTCACTTTGAATTTATACAATTTTTATTTGTTAATTACACCTCAGTAAAGCTAGAAAAATGTAAAATGGGCTCTCAACACAATGAATTTGATCATGTTTTGAAGGCCTTTGAAAAATTCACCACTCTAAGACAAAGCACATAGCATTGGAGGAGGCATGGATCCTTCTGAGCATAAATGCGATCAGGTGGCCATGGGATACTCTCTCTATCTGGGTTTCTTTATTTACAAAACAAAGGACTGAAGACAAAAAATCACCTTTAAGGTTCATTCAAATTCTATTAGTTCATGATTTTAACCAAAAAGATGTTAAATTTCATTTGTTAGATGGTCAAAGGACTGAGAGGCATATCCTAAAATAAAGTTGTACCTCTTGAAACAGAGTGTGTTTCACAACAGAAGATGCTTTTAAGAGTTCAGTTTTAAAGATTACCCATGAATCCTAGATGACTTAGTGGCAAGAGATTTTATGCTCAACAAGTTCAAGTAGAGGAAACAAATAAGACCACAGAATAACAGGGCCATTTTCTATTAAGCCAGATAGATGGCAGGAGTGATTCCTACCCATAATGCCAACAGACCTCTGGGGAGATCTCACCTTTTCTCCCTTCCTGCAGCTCCCTCAAGACTTGACAGCCCTCTTCTACGGCAGGGAGAATTTTTGCTGCAAGTTCCTCTGTGAAATCTTTGCCTCATACTTGCCTGGACCTACAGGAAAGAAAGAAGGGGTTAAAGAATTCCTTTTCCTCATTCTACTAATCTAATGCATCGACAAGGAGGGTTGATTCTTTGCCAAAATAATTTTCCAATTCACTCACTGTCCAATGTCCCATACAAGCTTTCTCTTAAGTTCTGGATGTCCCCCACCATTACATCTAATTGGCCTACCTTTCTTCTGCGGCTTTCAGTGCATTTGCCACACTGGGACACTCTTGATTGTTCTACAACACAAACATCTCCAAGCCTATCAAGCTTGCTTTCCCTCTTGAAGAACTGACACCTAGCCATACAGTACCTATCACCTTCAGTAGAGCATTTTTACCGTCTATTCTCTTTGCCGGCGAAAGCCTGTTCCCATTCTTTAACTGAGAAACAGCCTAAGTTTTAAAATACTGGCTGAAGCATCACTTTCTCCTGATTCTCCAAATTTGGGTTAACTGCCCCATCTAGTTGTTTCCTTCATATTCTTCCTCTTTTTTGGCCTCTACGCTCTGTAAACAAAACTAACATTTAATTGTCTGTTTCACTGGAGGACAGGCACTGATGGATGTAATGATTATTTGAATAATATATTTGAATCATAGCAACTACCATAATTCTTGGTATACAAAGGGTATTCTACAAATACTAGATGAATGGATACATGAATAGGAAGAAAATCTGGGGTAGAAACTATAAAATTCTATCCACTAAACTTTAAAAATATTTCATATTTCATGCCTAGAACACCAGTTATTATTTATTTTACCGCTTTTGTGGTACATCTACTATTTGTCAGTTAATGTGTTAGAACTAGTGATATAATAAATAGTACATCAAGCAGCCTCAACCCTTGTGGAATCTACAATTTACCACAGTAAGGGCAGAAGGAAAGCAAAGGTCTGCTATACAAAATAAACAGGCAAATACAGTAAGTTACAGCAAGTGATAGGCAGGGGGAACTTTAGGACATTATGCATATAACTGTACATTAGAAGGTCAGAGATTGCTTTCTCAAGAGGCAGTATTTAAGCAGTAGTGTCAGTCTGGTAAAGGACAGTGAAAATGTTATCCTCATAGGAATGGCAAAAGGACTGGAGATGCAAGGACAAGAGATAAAAGGCTGGAAGAAAAGCAAAAAACATATTCCGAAGTCCTGAAAAGCAACACTGAGGAGGCCGCATGTCATCAAGCAGGTAATGTGGAGCCACTGAATAGTTGTAAACAAGGAACTGATCAGATCTGCATTTCAGACTGCTTATTTTGCCTACCCTGAGAATGGATTAGAGGCTGTAAGGACTGGAGGAACAGTGGCCAGTTAAGAGGTTGTTAAAATGATCTAGTGAGAAACGAATGATGGTCTACATTAGACAAGTATCAATGGAGATGAAAAGAAAAAGGTACCTGTGAAAGCTAAGAAGTAGCAAATTGATGCTATTTGGTGAGAATAAAAAAATAAGTTACTTGAATAACTGAATGGAGGCTGATTGAGTACTCTGAAATAGACACTTGATGTCATATATCTCTGAAGGAAAAGATAATATATGCAATTTTAGAGTTCTGAGACTCACATGAAACATCTACATGGAAAAGTTCAGTAGGCAATTATATGAATATGGGAAAGAAAATATGGGTAGAGAAAATCTGGGACCCTTCTGGTGGGTAGGCCCAATCTATTTTAAATTTATTTGATCCAACTAAATGCTAAAATCTGGAAGGCAGTGATCCAAATAAGGTAAGTAGATCCTGTCTATTTATAGCGCATTTAGCTTTCTTTGTAAAAATATCTTCTTCCAACAGTTATCATTGACATAAACATACAGAAATCTATGGTAGGCAATTTTCTATGCTGTGGTCTTCATCACAAACCTGTAGTCTTACTGTTCCTGTAGTCTAGTGGTTTTCAAACTTGAGAGTTCATCAGAATAATTTTGAGGCCTTGTTAGAATATTGGGCCTCATTCCCAGAATTCAGCAGATCTGGAGTGGGATCCAAGAATTTACGTCTTTAACAAATTCTCTGGTGATGCTGAGAACTATTGGGCAAGACCATTTCAAAGAAAAATTCTACTGTTTAATTTTGTTTGTTTGTTTTGTTTTATACATTGTCAGTACACCTCAAGAATGCATGCCAACAGCCCTCTAACTTCTAAAAACTTTCTGGTTAGTTCTCATCTATGTATCCACTGAAGCTGTTCACCAATATTCCATAGACTCAGGGTTTCCTTTTCTTCTATTAAGCAGTCCTTGTGAGATGAAGATCATTCACTAATTTCATAAACTCTGTTAAGTATCAATACATCCTGGTCACAACAAGTGCTTGGGAATGCAGAGATAAAGACATGCCCTGGCTGTCATTTCAACCAAAGTCTAGAAGGGAGGCAGGCAGACAAATAGACAACTACAGAGGTAAACAGCATCATGGATTCTCAAAGGCACACATAAAATTTCAAAATAATTTCAACAAGAAAAGCATTTCAAATTCCAAATACATGAATTAATAAGATTGTTACTTTCCTCACTTTTTGTGCACTTAACAAATTCTCTCTCATTTATTTATATCATTTATGTAAATAAAGATAAAATATAAAAGAATTATTTTAAAAACTTTGTAAGTTAATCCAAATCAACAAAATTATCTGCCCGTACTTACCAAATTACCTCTTTCTTACCTCATGATTACTCCCAGGATAAAGTATAGAGATCTCACATGTAAAGTAGCCCCGCTTCTCTGCAGCTGTACAACCTACCATTCTCCAAAAGAGCCTTTAGTTCCAGAGAATCTTTCAGTCACACCTATGTGCTTTTTCCCATGTACCTAAACCACTTGTCTTCTTTCCCAGCTATCCTGACTGTCCTGTACGATCTACCCTTTACATTTCAACAATTTCCACTACACCTTCACATCTATCTCCAGTTCCCATTAAGTATTGCCATTTTTAACTCTGGCAACAACTGTTTATGCCATGCCTTTAACCATTTGTAGTATGATACCGGGTACGAGAATACATTTTTGTTTTGTTTTTTTTTCCTCTTAAATCTTAAGGGAAAATGCCTGCTCAAATCACCTGCCAACTAAGAAGTGACTCTGACACCACACTCAGTTTTCCTCAAGCAAAATTCTATAATCCTTTAGGATATGGGAATATGGTGTAACTCTCCTGTTGCAAAAGTATCTACACCTCTAAGTCTTCCCTACTCTTGGAAAGCTATAACTAAACTAGTTAACAATATAAGTCCAACACAACAGTCTGCTCCCACCCCTCTCCATGGCCCCCGTGTTGGACCTGATATATTATTCTTTTATTTGAGTACCAGATGAAATATTTGGCTTGCCTTACAGAGCAGTTGTGTCAACTTATATATCTTTAAAATACTAGAGTCCAGAGAGTTCGAGAATGTGGATGATGATTATCTTATTAATCTTACAGTTCTAGAATTTGCCATAACATTGGGCTCATAGTAGCTGTTCAGCATTTTCTGAACTTATATGCAATAGAATTAACAGTTTGGTAGCCAATCAATGTACTCAATAGCATGTGAGAACATCCAGATGAACTGGATAAGTAGGGAAGATATCTATTCTTCAGGTTCCTTATTGGCATTTTGAAAGAAATGCATCAAGAAAGTGGTTTTTCAGAGATATCATGTATTTCAGAACCCTCATTTCTGCTGGAACCATACTTCAGAACATTTAGTAAAGACAGAATTTTTTTTCTTTAAAGAGAGAGGGAGAGAATGAGAGAGAAAGGGAGAATCAACTTTATTTATTTTATCTAGGCTTTGTTCCTCCGATACTTATGTGTATGTGGTGCTGGGGTTTGAACCCAGGTCCTTGCACATACCAGGCAAGCACTCCAACCGCTGAGCCATTGGTCCAGCCCCAAGACAGAAAATTTTAATTGCTGCCAGAAAAGGAGACTTAACAGTCTCTAACAGATCCAATATTTAACAGAAAAAAAAAATCTTTCTTATCCTTTCTGTTAGTTTAACATTTTTTTTCTTTCCTTTTTTCCTCCCCAGGGCTGGCTTCAGGGTAGATTAGGAACAGCTGGGCTCACTTTCCTTCCTGCTTAAGACTTTCAAATAGACTGAAAGACTTAACTTTTAAACTGCTCTTCAGCCTTTCCTCTCCAGAAGAATAATCTGTTTCTCTAGTTTTTGTCTTAGGTTTTATTTTCCAAGACGTTAGTCATTTTTGTGATTTTCAGTTGTAAACACAGAACAAACACTGCCCATTACACATCACAGTTCACCAAAGTGTAATACCTCTGCTGTGCTCTACATTCCTCTTCAGACAACTGTGAAGGAGTGGAAAATGTAGACTTTAAAATCACAGGCCTGTGCTCAAATTCTAGCTCTGACACTTATTTGCTATGTAATTAAAAAAAAAAATCATTTGCCTCAGATTCTTCTCTGAAAAGTTGGAAATACAGCTATCTCACAAGGTTGTTGAGATTAAACCAGAAGTTATGAAAATGGATTGGAAACTGTAAAGCAGTATTATCCCTATGTTGTTGCTGCTTTGGTTTGGGATGAGCATCAAAAGAAAAAGACTTGATTTTGGCAAATCTCATTTGAAAAGACTAAAACCTTCATTACTCATACTAATGCCTTAGTCAACCTGTGTAAAAGAAATTTTTTTTCTCTTCAGGAAATAGTGACTACAGCATTAAAATATAAATGTGGCTAAACCATGAACATGATGTTACCATTGTGTATACTTATAAAAGGGCCAGGCAGGAGGGAAGGGGCAGGGTCCAGTGAGCCACATCCCATTTTTAACTTGCACCTTGTCTCAAAGATGATACAGAGGGATTCCTAGACAATGGGGATGAGTTCCAGCTTCCTTGGTTATTTAATTCCCACCAACATGGCTATGCCTGTTATCTGAAAATAAAGAAACCTCAGGAATGTACACTGATAACATCTGACTCCAGGGTGCTTTGCTCCACAGAGCATGGCACAGGCAGTCCAAAACAAGCTTGCAACCTTTGGTTCACCATCAACATGCAACTACATTTAGTCTTCCTCTTCCTTATCCCAACTCCACCCCACCCCTTTTCAGGCATAAACAGATATTCTAGAATACTGGCTTTAGGGAAGGTCAGAGTATAGGAGTAGAAGAAATCAATGACATAAAAATAACTAGAAGTTCAATTAGTCACATTATGGAATTCTCTTCCTTCTACTGCTGTACAGTAAGATTTGTCCAAAATAGGCATGAAGCACAGAAAAATGCCGTAAATGCCTTTACATCACACACAATTATTCTCAATATAAACAGTTTATATATTAGCAAATTCTAATATTCTGACAAATTATTCTTCAACTGAAACAATATTTATAGAACATCTACCAAATGAAAGGCATTCTTCAAGGTATCAGAGAATCTATCTAAATATTTAACTGTCAGTTTACTTCCTTTTATTCAAGCATTTTTAAAGAAATAGGTTGTTTCTTTAAAAATGTAAATCTGATTTAATCAGGACTGGCCACTGATCTCTTAAGTAAAAAATACAACCTAAGATATGGAAATACTATAAAAGGGTACAAAACTCTCCAGATAAAAAGAGAAAAATGATATTTAGAACAAGGGAATAGGTTGTGCAAAAGCCTTAAAACATGAACTTCTGGCCAAGGTCTAGCTGGGGATGGGTTTGACTCAAGGTGTGTATTCTTGGTTATTTAGCTCCCATCAATGTGGCTGCATTTGTCATCTGGAAGCAAAAGAAATGTCACGTATTATGACCAGAGAAGGGCCAGCCCTGCCATATTGTAAAGAGCACTTATATTAAGGCAATTGCATTGATTCTGCAGGTATGAATAACCATTGAAGAGAAGAGACATAACAGTATAAATTTTAAAAGATTAACCTAATGGCAGAGTTCAATAAGACTGAATCAAAGGAAAACTGCTGTTCCAGGAGACCAGTTATAGGATTCCTACAATTCAGAGTTTTAACCAAGATGCTAACAACTTTCTGGATAAGTGAAAGTCATTTAACTTCATTAAAAACTAGGGAAATCAAAACAAGAGATTATAATATCCTTACATTTTGGATTTAAAAAGCCTATATTTTTGATAAGCTAGTCTTTTCCTGACTTATGCTGACTTCCAATACAAATGCTCAAACATTGGTCAATCTATTTCTACTTTACTTTCAAGAATTAAAATAATCTTTAATAATTTCCATATTATTGGTTCTTTTAGATTTGTACCTAGTTTCATAAATGTAGGCTCAATTGAATGGAAAAAACAACAACAAAAGAAAAGTTAACCTTTTTGTTTTAAAGTTGGAATTGTTTTGAATCAAAACAAACACCATCAGATTTAATTCAAATTGAGTTTTGTCCAAATGCCAAAAACAAAATTTTTTCCTATTCTAACTTTTAATACCCAATCCTGCCACCCTCTCCCCATTTTCTAAACTATATTAAGATTCTAAACGGCTAACCAAGAGGGAAACATTTATTATCCATGAAAAGACAAATATAAAAGTAAATAAAATTATAATTTACAATAAATAATATTAGGGTTAAAGAAGGATTCTACTATGATAGATATGTGAAAAAATGCTTAAGGCAAAATCATACTCAGATAAAAAGTACAGTATCTACTCATGTTAGTGTGATTAACTTGTCACATAAATATGTTTAAGGCAAAGTGATCCAGCACTAGAAACTATTAAAAAGCTCTCCTGCTGACATTTTATCACCAGACATGTCACACTGCTTTTCCTTCACAGGAAAAAGAAAAAAAAAACAAAGCTCTGAAAATTTGTTTACAAAGAACAGTAACATAATAACCTTATCCTTTCAATAACTTACACTTTCCTTTTATGTACTTCATTCCCTGAAATACAAACTTTCTCATTTACATCTCAGGAAAACATATGACTATATTTCACTGAGGAATAAAGAAAATTTCAGGATGTACATTAGAGCTTTTATTGAGTACGGTACAAATAATGAATGAATATATTTTATTTAAAAACATGTTATTGACAGAAATCTATCAATAATAATGCAAGTATCGTCAAGGGCCTGTCAATATTAATGTAATTATGATTAAGGGGATAACATGGATTTTCACTATAATACCAAGTAACATCTCCTACATTGCTGCTATCAATATACACATTATTATTGACCTATTTTGAGACACTCAGTATTAGATGTATTACCATTAAACATATTTGTCAATGTATACTGCCTACAAAAAGTCTACATTTAAATTTACAGTCTTGTAAACTTTGTCAGCAGAAACATGTGATTTACAATTAATCTGTTAAGTTATTATACCCACTCACATAACCCCCTGCCAGGCTGCTCTTTTTCAGTTCCATAATAACTGACTAATTTTTAGCATGACAATGTCTCTGCCACATTACCTTAAATTTTCTAGTAATCGAAGTGGATGGGACCATATATTCATTTTATTCTTGTCTAAGTTTTTAAAAGTTTCAGAGTAAGATTTCATATTATGAAGTATGTGAATAAAATACTGGCGATCTTAAGTTTTGAAGCTATACTCTACTGTTTTATTTCCTTTGTGTAGTCAGATAGATTTACTGTCCATTGTATTGCAATCAATACTAATAAAGGGGACATGCATCAAAAAGGGATTTAACAGGACACCGATTCCCAGAACACATTTCAAACATGAGTAAAACAGAAAAAGCTATGGCTGAGACCCATTAGTACAGTGTGACCTCTGGCACTCTGAACAGGCTCAGAAATCAACAGCTCTAAGTTCAAATCCCACTTCTGCCAGAGACCTGCTAAGTGACTTGTCACTACTCTTTTTTCCATCCTCTTACCATATATAAACTAAGTTTCAACAGTTGGTAAACAAGTGAAGTTATAAACCCTAATCATACTCATCTGGATATAGCCAAGCCATGTGGAATGTTTAAATTGTGTTACACATAGGAGAACTCAAAATTCCTCTTAACTTTTCGATGAAATGCCTGTCAAAATTCATTTTTAAGTGTTATTTGGGGGTGCAAGAGGGTACATAACAAATTCTAAAAATATTTAAAAAAACAAAAAAACTTTACATATATATATGAAAGATAAAATTCAAAATAGTAAACATTTCTCAAAATAATGTACAGAAATTATAGTTTGCCACAAAGGGGAAAACAGGTGCACTTTTTTTTTCTTGTCTAGAGGAGGAAACTCAAAACAAAACTGCAATTTTCAAGATTATAATTTATTGATTTTTTTTTCTTTATCTGTACCAGAGATTGAACCCAGGGATGCTTAGTCACTAAGCTACATCCCCAGTCCTTTTTATATTTTATTTTGAGATGGGGTCTAGCTAAGTTGCTCAGGGCCTCACCCAAATTGCTGAGGCTGGCTTTGAACTCATGATCCTCCTGTCACAGCCTCCAGAGTGGCGGAGATTACAGGTGTGTGCCACTGCGTCCAGCTGTAATATGTCATATACAATAAACTGAGTGCCTTATTTTAGCTACAACACACTTGCTAAAGTATCTAAAGTTTACACTAAATATTATCTTTAAACCTTAAAACAGAATTTCGAATACTTTGTCCTAGCTTCACAAATATGTTTTTAAGAGAACAGAAGATACTTTCTTCTACTTTTCTCTTTCAGAAAGTTGTTATTTCTGCATCTTCAGGAGAGAAAGCATATTGCAAAACTAAAGGGATCCTTTTATGAAAATGGGGAGGAGTGTTAACAGGCTATGACTAGTTCTGTATTCTAGCCCAGGTCGCTAACAGGTTGTGTAGCATAGACAAGTCATTTTGCCACACTTTAGTCTTCATCCATTGTGGGTGGGGAGAAGCAAAAGTAAAAAGTCTACTACCTATCTAGTATCTCTACATGAACTGTCTCAGGAAATCTTGAAAAAGGAAAGAAATTAAAGAACAGCCATTTCCAACTACAGAAATGGTAATGCTGAGCACTGAGTTTGGAAAATGCTAAAAGAGAGAACATGGAGCAGGATAGGTAAGAAGGAATCCTCATAGTAAGAGGGAAGCATTAAGGAAGATAATCCCAATGGATTATTAGTTTACAACCATAATAAACACAATTTATTTACTTACTAGTTATTGAGTGCGAACAAGTATCTACCACAGCTAACTGCCATGTACAAAATTAAATATTAAATCACTCAATCCTTATAATACTAAGAAAGATATTCTTTTATTATTTCTGCACTAAAATAAAAAGCCTGGGGAACAGAGAGATTACATGAGTACTGTAAAATAACAGCTGGAAGTAGCAGAGCCATGCTGTGAACCAGTGTCCTACACTGAAAAAGTGGGTTTTGGTCTAAAAGGCAAACACAAATACTTTAGGATAGGACCATAAGACATCCAGATGGAGTTATTTTAAGAGGCTAAGTACTAAGAGTAAAGACATGAACTACAGCAAACATTCTAACCCAAGGATGAACAAAGAAGAACCACCTGATACATGTAAAGTAACTAGATATTTAAAATATCCTATACATTTAAGAAGGATCTTTACAATCACTTAAGAAGAGAATTCTAAGTCTTGAAAATTATTGGAATACCCATTAATTTCACCAGAGAATGTGGAAAGATCTCCAAATAAACAAATCAGCAATGGAGTAAGAGGAACCACAGCTGGTGCAGTGGCACATGCCTGTGATCCCAGAGGATTGAGGCTGAGGTCATAAAGAAAGCAGTGAGACTGACTCAAAATATAAAAAAGGGGCTAGAGTGGTGGCTTGGCAGTTACGGCACTTGTCTGGAATGCGTGAGTACACAGGTTCAAACCCCAGCACCCATGTACACAAGGAAGAGTCAGAATAACTCAATAAAAATTGATTCTTTCTGTCTCTCTCTCTCTTTCACTGTCCTTCTCTCTTTAAAAAAATAAAAAATAAAAAAGGGCTGGTGATGTCGCTTAGTGGTTAAGCACCTCTGGGTTCAATCCCTATTTGTTTTTTTTTTTTCTTTTTAAAAGAGGAACTACAATGTGATACACATTATTTGCAATAAATAAATTTCCTTTATATTCTTCATCTCATTGAATCCACACAACACAATATTATCTATATTTTAAGAATATAAAAATTAAAGCTTGAGAAGATTGTCAACAATCTAAGGTCAAGCTGAAAATTACTGAATTTCTGACAAATACTACAAAAACTGTGGAACAGTGAAAGAAGTGAGTGGAATGGGTATCTGGTCAGCACGGATCAAAATTGATCCCATAGAATGCAAAGCAAAATTTTTTCCCTTTCAAGAGCATTCAAAAGACCAAACTGACAGCTAAGCTCACAGAACTACACAAGGGAAAATAAATTAAAGGAATGTGGTAAAGTTGTCCATGCTGCCTGGAACGCAGCTAATCTACATTACCTCTTCCTTTTTCTATATATGTTTTCAAAGGACCAAAGGATTGAATGTCAAATCTGAACAGAGTGAATATGTGACCATTCATTTTACTATTATGAACTTATGCTACATGCAAGGTAGAGGTGAGGCTTTCTTTGCTCCAACACTTTGTTGTGTATGTGGTGCTGGGGTTTGAACCCACATCCTCCAAGATGCCAAGCAAGCGCTATAACCACTGAGCCACCACTCCAGCCCCAGTTTTTGTATTTTAACAGGAAGAAAAAAGAAATGACAACTTGGACGGAATTTTATCTCACTTTACTGACGAGCTCTGATAAGAAGATATATTAGCGTAAAAAGTAATATAGGAAAGGACATTTTGATTGTATAGATGGGAATATGTTAAGATCAACAATCTACACTCCTCTTCCCTGCCTCCATTATCATATATAGAAACCACAGGGCCAGGCTTTAAAAGAACAGTGCCAGGTTCATAGACATGAGGCAGATGGACCAATTCCAGGCTTTTCTCTTGAGCCTTACACATTTTGAGGACTACAAGAGAGACACCAAATGCTTAGAAACTATGAGCACCAATAAAGCTAAATTTTTATGGCTAAAATATAAAAGGTATGGGGAAGTAAGGAAAAGAATTATGTTTCTAATCATGAAGAAATAAATAAATTTAAAACATCTATAAAACAAAATTAAACATGGACATGTCTGTAGCCTAAAAATAAATTAACTGTGAATACATATAGAATTTTAGAAAAATTTTATAGTCAAATGAATGCACACTGAATACAAACGGATAACTGTCCAATCAGAATTTCAATGCTAGAAGCAAAGACAGATCATCTAAGACATGAATTAAATCCTTTTTAACAGGAACTCCGTTATAAAAGTAGAACACATAAATAGCTGCTCTTGTTAATGTACAGGTGACAGTTGGCTTTGTCACTCCCCTGGCTCCAGGAAAGTTCAATGCTTTTTATGGAACAATTTGAAACCCACAGAGTGCTACCTGTAATTTCTAAAAAGGAAGAGAATAAGGCCAAAGGGTAAAGGCAAACCAAAATCAGGACTAGAACCCCATTCTCTTGACTTTGTTTAGAATTCTATGTGCCAACACCTTTATTTTGTTTTTTTTTTTTTCAAGGAAATAAAAACCAGAAGTTCTTTTTTTTACTTTGTAAGTAATTCCACTCTCTCCATTCTTTCACATCTCCTTCTGGCTCAAGAGCATTCAACTCCAATCTTTCTGGAAACAGGTAATTGATAATATGGGTGAGATCAGAGTAGTAGTTAAAAAAAGCAAAAAAAGACAACCCAAGTTCATTATGTTCAAATATAAGTAAAAGTAACATATTAGTAGGTGCTTACACTACAAACTTTGGTAGAGGAAGCCCCAGTCTTCCTGTAATTGCTAAAAACTGTCTCTATGAAAATTTGCAAGGTGCACCACAAAATACTAAAACATGATAGACCTGAACTTTCAACTACCTGGTCTCATTCTGTGAAAAGCCTTTTTCGTGTACGGAAAACGGTCCCTAAATAAATACGATGACTTCTAAAGACCCAGAAGAAAAATGCTAATGATTCTCATATTCCCTTTCACAAATTAATGAGAAATCTAATAAACTTTCCGTAATTTTGAAAGAAAACCCTCAGTATCTTCCCCCATAAGAAAACCAAAACTTATCAGTGAATGGGTTTTCACTTACACATGTTCAATTTTTTGTACTATATGCAACCCTTTCTATGAACCCTGAGATTGTAAAGCTCGGATCCTGGATGATTCTTAAAGGCTTTCCTAAGAAGTAAAGCTCTTCACGACCACTAAGGAAAACATGTCGAAGTTCGTCTCTAAAGAGCCACTTCTTGAAATGCAGAAGCTAGAACTGAGACTCTAGCTGCGTGGGACTGTTTTTTTGTTTTTGTTTCTTTTTTTTAATGGCGCGATCCTAAGAAAATCTGCAGGAGTTTGGATTTGCTTTACTGCTTTTCCCGAAACCACGGGACTTTGATTTGCCTCTTCCAGGAAGACAGGAAGCCAATAAACAGGGAAACTGAAGAAAAGGGCGAGAATTACAAGGTCGTGAAACTCCAGGACCTCCGGCTGCAAGCAAGACCTCAAATTTGCACTCCGGCGCCCTCGGGCTGACACTGACCTTGGGAGTCTGCGAAACGCCCACGCTCCACGTAACTTTTTCTGTAACATATTCTGGAAAGCTGGTCTTTTTCCTAGCAGAAAGAGGGTTACCCAGGCTTCCGGAACTCGCGGACTTCCGGAGCGACGCAGGACCCGGAAGTGGCTGGAAAAAAAAAGGGGCGGTGGGGGGGAAGAAACACCACTAGCGAGAACTACGCTTTAGTGCGCTGCGGAAGGCCCGAGAGGGCGGGGCGACGAGAACGCGGGCGAGCCGAAGAGCCGAAGAGCCGAAGAGCCGAAGAGCAATCGGACACCCCGCGCACGGTGATTGGTCGGGGAAAGCGCCTCTGATTGGCAGGGGAGTCACGAACCGGTCAGCCCCGGGTCGGAGGCCGGGCGTGAAGAGGTTGCGGTGTCAAGGGGCCGCTGGGAAGTCGGGGCTCTCAGGAGCGTGGCTCCGAGTGCTTGCGGACGCCACAGCGGGCCGCCTGAGAAGCGCCGCCGGGTGGTGGCGAGTCGCCTCCGCACCTCGGGGTCGCCTCGTTGGAGAGGCCTGCTGCGGGAGGACCTCGTGAGGAGGGAGCCCCCGGGCCGGGCGGCTCTGGGGAGCTAGGACAGTTGTGCGGCTCGCGTGCGGCCACGCCGTCACCAGGGCCCGGGTGGCCAGCGTGTTGACCTCTGCCGGGCTCGGGGAGGCAGGTCCACCCCCCTGCAGACTCGCGCCCCAGAGGCCCTGTCAGTTCCCGGCAGTGCTCTCTGGGCCCGGGCTCCCGCCTCAGATCTAGCGGTGGCTTAGGGAGGAGCACGGACCGCCAGGTCGCTAACCGCGGGGAATCGAGTGAGAATTTCTGAGTGGAAACCTAAGGAAGGGCGCTCGCCAGGCAGTTATGTGCAACCCGCCCTGGGAATCGCCTCTCACTGTGGCAGCGTCTGGTGGGTTGGTGACCAGGTTTGGATGAAATCGAGTAGTTAAGATTTCCTGCACATAGTAGGGTTTAAGAACCGTTTATTTCTTGTCCAGAATCCCCGGGAGCGCTCAGTCTTTGCGAGGGGTCTGTTGTTAGATGGAACTTATCCACAGAGGCTCTGGAGAGAAGCTTTTTTCTTTTTCTTTTTGACTTGTATTTTATTTCAGAAATTGTTCTGTGGAACAGTTGAGTTATTTGAAGCACAAGCCATGGACAAGATAAAATATGCGAATGAATTCCAACGCTGTCCATTTTCGTTTTTACCTTAAAGATACACACTTTGACGTAGTTTATACCTGGAATGTTGCGTTTTATATGTTGAGGACATGGGGGGCGTGGGCCTGAGGAGGAGGAGGATACCTCTTCAGTTAGAGATCAGAGTTTTTCCCACCAAGTGAACCTGGCGTGCAAGTGAGATGTAGCTAAGGGCTACAAGTTGATAGTGTTTGTAGTTCACTCGTGGGTAGGAGAGGAGGAGTTCTAGAAATGCAGCTGTGCGGAGTGGTAGCCATTAGCCACATGTGGTTAGACTTAATTGAAGTCTGCTCTAAGTGTGAAACAGGCACAGGATTTTAACACATGGTATAAAGGAAGGAAATAAAGAATGTAAAATATTTATTTTGTATTGATTATAAGTTAAAATGAGAATGTTTTGGAAAATTTAAAATTATGTTATGCAATTCCCATAACATGCTGAATACTGCTGTTCTAGAGAGTAAGAAATTCTCTTTGAAGAAAAGCAAGTCTTTCACTTAGCAGTTGAGAAGTAGGCAGCGATGGAGCACCGCTCAGCAACCCCGAAAAGTACTGTACATTACTAAAGGTCTTTTTTTTTTTTTTTTTTTTTTGGGCAGGGGAGGGCGGGACTGACATGGAGAACATTTTCAGACAGCAGCCCTAGTTCATGAAGCTTTACATGAGTCACATGAGCAACACAGGATCTATTGATGATGATGATCTCCCTATGAAGACATTTGAATTATATTAGATGAATTTGATTAAGAATGGAAGGAAACAATAATTAAGATTTTTGTTGAAAACATTTAAAGAAATTTCTGGGTATGACCTCTAGGTGTGGTCTACTTTAGTTTTGTAGTGGACTAGTAAACTGAGGTTTCAGGGAAGCTTTGATTCCAGTTTTTTTGATACTTGCTTAAAAAAAATTTTTTTTCATGTATGTGTTTAACTAAAGCCTGTTGGGAGCCAGAAGTATTTTTTGCCACTGTTGATAAAAATATGAACCAGACAAGATAGCCATTACTTTTTAGAAGCTTTTGAATATCAATTCAGAGACAGAATAATAGATAATAACCAAGGAATAATGTTTTTTGCCTTTGAGTGAATATTTACCACTGTGAATTAAACATAATTGTTTTAAACCTAGAATTTGTATATTCCTGCAGATATGCTGTGAGTCTTAAGACTAGAATTTATGTATTTCTGCATACATGCTTAGTCTTAAGACTTGGTTGTGGACTTAACTATTAGTTTTTTAAAAGCCAGATTATACATCATGCACTATGAGAACTTGAAGAAAAAATAAATTTGATTATTTCTTCATCTTCAAATATAAGGAAAAGATTTTTTAAAATATAGCATCTTATATCCTCTAGTAGCCTTTTAGTGACGTTTAGATTCTAAGGCATTTAATAATAAAAATGTAGGGAAGACATTGATTTATGCTCCGATATAGGTTAAGATTGCTGACTTTATGAAGTTAAATTTATATTAGCATATTACATTGTTCTTAAATCAATATATTTGATCCTTTTAGGAAAAAGTTGAACATAGATCTTATGTTATTTTGAAACTGTTGCTGTAACAAATTAGCACAAGTTAGCAGTTCAAAACAACACCTATTTCTTATCTTATAGTTTTGTAGGCCAGGAGTCAAACCTGGGTCTTAAGGGCTAAAACCAAGGTGTAAGGAACTTGTTTTCTTTTCTGGGGGCTCAAGAGAAGAATCTGGTTTTTTGATCATGCAGGGCACTGAAAAAATCAGTCCCATGGTATTGTAGGACCACAGCCTCCTTTTTTTTTTTTTTTTAACCTCCTTGCTGGCTGTCAGCTGAAGCTGTCAGCTTCCAGAGGCTGCCCACATCTCTTAGGTCAAACCCTTTCTCTATCTTGTAGTTAGCACTGGTGGGTAGAGGTCTTCTCTTCTTTCTAAGTTTCTTCCATTTCTTCCATGGTTTTATCCCTCTAATTATAGTCCTTTAAAAATCCATTTAATGAGGTTGAATCTCCTCATATCAAGATCCATAACTTTAACCACATCTGCAAATGTATATTACCGTGGTAAGGTGACATTCACAGCTTGCAAGGATTAGGGCACAGTTTTTCCAGACTAATTTCTTCAAATTGATGTCCAAACTCCCTGGAAAGATACCAGGATCATGTATACACACCAAATACTTTCTCCTGCCCTTCCTTTGTCTGGGTTTTACACAGCCATCTAACTTCTCACTATTCTCACGTGTTCCCTTTGTATTATTTTCTGAGGGAAGTCCCTGTGTTTATGGGACTGGGGATGATGGCATATTCTGGGTCCTTGTCCATAATGTCTTCTAATACCACTCTGAAACTTACCATTTTCTCTTTGCTGACATTGCCTTAATTTAAATCTTCATTCTTCATGCACTTTAAGTCATTTACTAATAAGCACATGCCCTCCAGCCTCACCTCTTCAGGTTTTCTCTATTCCCTGTTCACTAGTATGATTTTTCCAAAAGTACAAAACTCCATCTGTCATCCTCTTTTAAAATCTTCAGTTCCCCCTCTGCCAGTTCCTGAAATATTACACCTTTTTCTGTCCCTCTTGTCACCAGGTGTTTCTACTAGAACTAGGGATTGAACACAGAGGTCCTTTACCACTGAGCTACATCCCCAGTCTGTTTTATTTTTTATTTTAAGGCAGGATCTCACTAAGTTGCTCTAGGGCCTTACAAAGTTGCTGAGGCTGGCCTTGAACTTGTGATCCTCCTGCCTCAGCCTCTTGAGTCAGTGGGATTATAGGAATGCACCACAGTGCCCAGCCCTACTGTGTTTGAAATGTTACACAATTGTTTAGACACTCTTCTTCCCTTTTATATCATTAACTCATTTGAAAATGAGACAATAAGAGGTGGTGTTACTTGGATGAATTTATATTATTTTGTTATACTTTATTAAATTATTTTGTCATTATCTGTCTCTTGTCACTAATCTGTAAACTCTTTAAATGGAAAGTCATTGTTTTGTTCATTTTTCTTTTACTCTGTGCCTGTTGCACAGGAGACCCCTAGTGATTGTTGAATGAGTGAATTGGTAAAAAAATAATCCAGAATGCATGGATTGTTTTTAGTCTAAGTTTAAAAAAAAAGTATATGAAACAATTTACTGGGAATGTATTTATTTATATTATGATTATTGTATGTAATTTGGTTATGATTTTTAAAGAAATGTGGTAGTTAAAAAGCATGAATTCTCTGGAACCAAAGCACCTAAAGTGAGTTCTGGCCCTGCTATTTATGAACTATGCACTCTTAGGCAAACTCATAACCTCGTGTCTATTTGTAAAACAAGGATGGTTACTTTTTTTGTGTGTGTGGTACTGAGGATTGAAACCAGGGATGCTGTACCACTGAGCTTCACCCCCAGATCCCCATTTTTTTCTTCAATACAAAGTCTTGCTAAATTGCTGAGGCTGGCCTCAAACTTGTGATCCTTCTATCTGAGCCTCCTACATCACTGGAATTACAGGTATGCACAACCATACCCTGCTGTATGATTAGTTCTTTAATAGTGTTAAATGAGTAATACTTATAAAGCATATATAAATATCTGCCATATAATAAATGTCTATAAGTGTTTGTTAAATAAAAATACAGTAGCTTTATATTCTCATTGCTTTTGATGATAAGTAATAGTTTTATAATATAATGATTTAAAAAATAACTCCATGGCTTCTGTTGTTAGAGATTTTTTGCTCTTAATGATTTTTAATGACTTTCAGTATAGCATGACCCTCTATATTCCTTAGGTATTTAGAGAGTACTTTTGTGTCATTCCTCATTCCTCATGAGGAGTTTACATATATTCCATTTGTATAATTCTTTCTATTGCCCTTGTAACAAGTTACCACAAACACAGTGACTTAAAACAACATCAGTAACAACATCAGTGCATGAGCTTATTGTCCCATAGGTCAGCAGTCTAGCACCATCACCATCCTAAGATCATGTAATTCCCTAGGCTGCCTTCCTTCTGGAGTGTCTAGGCTAGAATCTGTTTTCTTGCGTTTCCCAGCTTCTAAAGGTTGTCCATGTTCTTTGACTTATGGCTCCCTTCTTCTCTCTTCAAAGCCAGCAATGTGGCATCTGTCTAATCATTCTGCTATTGTTATGTCTGTTTCTCTGACTATAGCCAGGGAAAGTTCTCTGCATTTAAGTATTCTTGTGATAGGAATAGGTCCACCTGGATGAATAATCCAGGTCAATCTTCCTATTTTAAGATGCTTAAATTACATGTGTAATGTCTCTCTTGGTATGTACAGTAATTTATTCACAATTTCTGAGGCTTGGAGTATGGACATGTTTGGGACACCATTATTGTGCCTAACATACTTTTACCCTATAAGTCAATCATTCCTGCAAACTACATAGGTTGTCCCTTCTGAAAATGGAGATAATGTTATCTAAATTGTGAATATAGTGTCAATATTACCTAGATTCCTGACTTCTAGAATTTATGAGCTAATGAATTTTTTTTTTGTTATGTGTGTGGGTTTAGGGGTCCTGGGAACTGAACGAAAAGGCCCTCTATCACTGAGCTACATTCCTGGTACTTTTGATTTTTTATTTTAAGATTGGGGGTGGGGGTTCTAAGTTGCTGAGCCTGGCCTTGAACTTGAGACTCTCCTGCTTCAATCTTCTTAGTCCTTAGGAATTATAGTTGTGTGCACCACTATGCCTGGCTAATTAATGTTTTTCACTAATTTGGGGATACTTTGTTAGGTAGTAATCAATAACTCATAAAAAGGTTAATCTATAATAGTTTAGATAAGAAAACAAACCCTTGGAGAAATTAAATAACTTCATGGGTTACCCAGTTTTCAGTGGAAGCTTTTTCCATTACAAATGATGATGATGATGATGATGATGATATTAGAGTAATGGTAGTAGTTTACATTTATTAAGAACTTAATAGGTATTAAGCACCTTTCAAAGTTATACATGCACACATACCACACCGCCCATATAAAAATCTTAGATTTTCATAACTCTGAGGTATTTGCTATAATTATCTCTGTTTTATAAAGGAAGTACTTGGAGCTAAGAAAAGTAAAAGGTCAGATCTAAGATTCATAGAATGGCAGGATTTGGACCCAGACTGCAAGATTTTGAATTCTCACCTTTTTATTAAGAAATTTAGTTATTGTACAATCAGAAATGCATATAAAGTAACAATATGATATGAATATATTCTTAAATCAGATTTATCCCCTAGATCCCTCCCTTTTCCACCTCCCTTTTCCCTACCTGCCCCCTCCCCCCTCCTTCCAGATACATAGCTATGATTGCCCTAGATTATGTGTTGCTAGGCCTTTGTTGGGTCTAATACATGAGACTGGCTACCTTTCTAGCCTCCACAATGAGTGAAAACATTTGACTCGACCCTCTGGGTTTGGCTAACTTCATGCAGCATGATTTCTTCCATTGCCATCCATTTACCTTCAAAGGCTGCAATGTCATTGTTTGTAATTGCTGAGTAGAACTCCATGGTATATATATATACCACAGTTTTTGGATCCATTCATACAATGAAGGGCATCTGGGTTGAATTCTCACTCTTAATCACTATAATTCATTGTTCCTTAAATATTTCTACTATGAGGCAAAAATTGGTGGTACAGCCAGAAGAGAGGTAAGCCCTACAAGGATTGTCAGGAATATGAGATTATTCCAAACCAGGTTAATATAGAAAGGCTGAGCTCTCAGAAGACAGCTAACCTAGGTAGAATTCAGGCTTGGAGCTTTTTTTTTGCTTTTTTTTTTTTGAGGAAAAGGACAGTGTGTATATGTGTATGAGAGAGGGCGGGATCAATTTTATTTAGGTTTTCATTTGTTTTTTGTTGCTCTGATGCTTGGTTATATATGTGATGCTGGGATGTAAACCTGGGTCCTCATTCATGCCAGGTAAGCTCCATAACCACTGAGCCACTGCTCTAGCCCCAAGTCTTGGAGGTACTAAAGAATAAAACAGCTGAGCAAAGCAGGGAAAAGCATGGGACACACATGAGTAAACCTCACTGCATGGAGTCTCAAGCTGGGCAGGATGGAGAGAAGTGAGAACTAAATTCCAAAAGGGACTTAAGGTCATGGTTATAGTTATATAAAAATTATATATGTATTTTTATGAAAAAACTGAAAACACACATTCCTGGGTTTTCACTACATCTTATTTTAGATTGTACATTGTTATTATTATAAAGATAATATTCTGGTTAATTTGAAACACTTAAAAATCAGATTATGTACATTGAATGAAAATATGAAATTTCATCCAGTGATGTACTAAAGAAAAGTACTAATGTACACTGAACATTTTGTGTGTTGAAACTTCCTAACACATCCAGTGATATGTTTGGTTTATATTTAATTTCAGTAAAATGGCAGAAATCATTATATTTCAAAGTTTTTTGACCTTTGTTTTCTTGTGAAAGCAGTATTTGTAGTGGTTACATTAAAAGCGCGTTCAGCATTACACTAAAAAGAAATCTAATAGAAATAAGGAAGAAAACTCATTACAACTGTGTTTTCAGTTACCTGGAAGTGAGCCTTAAAAATAAAATAATGGGAGGAACTCATATGAAGCAGGGCTTAAAATATCATCCTTTCCTTTTCTCAAAACATCATTCAAATTCACTAGATGGAAATTTAATTTTGTAAGATGTCTGTGCTGTTCAGATTTGTTTATGGTGTGAGCTTTCAATTTAGACAATTTATCATTACTTGGAGAGGATTTTTTTTTCTCTTAAGCCAGATTGAATTTCCTTTCCAGGGACTAGATGAATCCAGGAGAAATGTTTCCACAGCCACATCGTAGCCAAAAGCAGTGGCCGTGCAGGAATGGACCGTGCAGGAATGGAGAGCTCACTGAGTAGTGATAAAAGGAAAATATGTAATCCTTCCCAAAGTCTCTCTGTATCCTTCACATATCTCAAAATTCTCCTCTTTATAAATTTAAGCAGTTTATTTAAATTTAAATTTAGGAGTTGGACTTCTGCTTCATAGTTTTATGAAGCAGGCATTGTAAATATGAAATACATGAGGAGGTCAGACTTTGATTTGTCTTTGACAGTAACGTGACCTTTGAAAGTTCTCTTAAGCATCATGGGCCTTAGTTTCTTAATCTCTCATCTATTTGACATGTCCCTGAAGCTTCCTTTTTCTTTTAATGGATTAGGATTCTGAAAGCCAATTTTTTTATGCCTACAGTTTTAACCTATTCTGTACTTAAACATGTGGGCCTTTGGGCTATTTGCCTGTATTATTTAAAGTCATCTTTTCCGTGTCTGCAGGTTTTCTGCAATAGCATAATTACATCTACAAGAGTCCTAAATTCTTAGCCTCGCCCCAAGTTGAAACATTTTCTTGCTAGTTTTGATCTTATAATTTAGAAGAGCATCCTCTGTCTACCTCTCTGGCAGGTAGATTCTATATTGGCCTTACAGGAATAAGCTTAAAGTCATTTCATTGTATAACACTTCCCTTTTCTGCATGCATTTATTTGTACTATATTTCTTACTGCCATAACACAGGAAGTTATTGTGGTAAAAGACAAAATTATATATATGGCAATAATTTAGTCCAACACCATTAATCTTAATAGTTCAGTGGCAATGCTTAGCTTCATCCCATGGCTCCCATCCCCCGAATCCTAGAAGACTGGAGTGACTCTTACTGATAGGAAATGTCTTCAAAAGAAGCCTCAGGAACAATGATGACTCTGGATAAGGTGATCTGAAAAAGGGTTCTTCACTCCTTACTGTAGAGATTCAGGACTGGTCTGAAGTCAACATTCTTTATTTATTTATTTACTTTTTTTTTTTATTTTTATTTTTGAACAATCTTACAAGATTTTAACAAAATAATATAAAATGTGTATAAAATGTGTAAATATTCTGGATATTGCAATTATCCCCAGGAGTGCCCCCTCCCCTATTACCCTCCCTTATCCCTCCCTTCCCTTTCCCTTTATAACTCTAAAAAAAAGGTATTAGATTG